>JBAMJV010002869.1:0-97500 GCA_037951105.1 Echinarachnius parma | reverse complement strand
GATGACACACTGACTTGTGAAGACCGGATAATTATAATTGATATTTCGTCCAGTATGCAATATTACGTGCCAGTCATCCAGTATCTGGATATTATATTTGATGGTCAATACAGCATCATTTGGCAGGGAATGAAGCGATACGTATTTATATTTACGTATAATACATTATTACATAAAATACTTATAGGACTGAGTGTGTGGGCCGTAAAATGATTTCGGTCCCAGAAAGTCCGCGTTTACACATTAGACGATGTGTGTATCTGGGCCGCACACGAATCCGGTCTCGGATAGTCGGTGTTGACACATTGTACGGTGTGTTTGTCTGGGCCGCATAAGAATCCGGTCTCTGAAAGTCGGCGTTTACACATTAGACGATGTGTGTATCTGGGCCGCATAAGAATCCGGTCTCGGAAAGTCGGTGTTGACACATTATACGGTGTGTTTGTCTGGGCCGCATAAGAATCCGGTCTCTGAAAGTCGGCGTTTACACATTAGACGATGTGTGTATCTGGGCCGCACACGAATCCGGTCTCGGAAAGTCGGCGTTTACACATTAGACGATGTGTGTATCTGGGCCGCATAAGAATCCGGTCCCGGAAAGTCGGCGTTTACACATTAGACGATGTGTGTATCTGGGCCGCACACGAGTCCGGTCTCTGAAAGTCGGTGTTAACACATTATACGGTGTGTTTGTCTGGGCCGCATAATAATCCGGTCTCGGAAAGTCGGCGTTTACACATTAGACGATGTGTGTATCTGGGCCGCATAAGAATCCGGTATCGGAAAGTCGGCGTTTACACATTAGACGATGTGTGTATCTGGGCCGCATAAGAATCCGGTCTCGGAAAGTCGGCGTTTACACATTAGACGATGTGTGTATCTGGGCCGCACACGTATCCGGTCTCTGAAAGTCGGTGTTGACACATTATACTATGTGTGTATCTGGGCCGCATACGTATCCGGTCTCTGAAAGTCGGTGTTAACACATTATACGATGTGTGTATCTGGGCCGCACATGTATCCGGTCTCTGAAAGTCGGTGTTAACACATTATACGATGTGTATATTTAGAATTACGCTAAAAGTATCATAATTTACGAAGAAAATAAAATGTCATTAAATATATCAGGGTTGCGCGATATGAACCGCGCAAGAATCCGGGCTCGGCTTTGTTTGTTTCATCTTTAAGTTAATCTTACTATTATAACACTTAGCATCATTTCAGGAGTAAAACGCTTATAGATAATTAATAATAATAAATATATAATAATATTGAATATACATGTATATATAGCGCAATATCCACCTAATAAGGTGCTCAAAGCGCTTATTATTACCCCTGGTCATTTGGTACAGTTCAGACCCGCACAATTATCTTGCACACATTCTCAACTCCTCGGCGGGCAACCCTATAGGTGCACCCGGGGGGGGGGGGGGGGGTGCCGCTTAAAAGACTCCCATTTTCACACCCGATCGCTGCTCTAAAGATACCCGATTTTCACAATGTTCAGCTCCATAGACCCCCGAAATGACTTGGCTAGGTATTTGAGTATAGCGACAATCCATTAATCTTCTTCTAGTTCAACTCCATAGACCACCATTTGAGCCTTTTTGAGCGTTTCCGTAGCTATCAAAGTCTATATATTTTGCCGTTTTTGTCTGCTCATAAGACCACTTAACTCCCGTTTCAGGCTTTTTCTTGCTGCAAAGACGCTATATTTTGTGCTTGTACTTTACTCTTCAGACCCCCATTTCAGGGTTCCGTGAGGGACACCCCCCGTCAAAACATAATTCGATTGCCCCCCGCCCCCCCCACCCCCCATCCCCCCACCCCCCCACCCCCACCCCCCACCCCCCATTTATTATTGTGATCAAAGGTTGAGAGATGATGCTTCTTATTAAATACCAATTTAGATGACATGTCATAATAAGATAATCAATCATATAAGCCGCTTTCTATATCAGATAAATTGCTAATTTCATTATAATTATAGTTGCACATATTTTCATATGTAAATTATAATGTTAGCCTATATCTTGATAATGCGTAAAGCATTAAAAATAAATTAATTAACTGTGAGTTGAACGATCCAAACGTTATGAACTCTAAAAACTTAGTGTTTTGTTTGAATTCACGAACCCCCGCAATGTACGTTCATAACATAGCATCTAGCTAATTAGGAAGCGTGATTATAATAGTCATTTATAATTTATTTGGGTTAAAAGGAGTCGGCATAATTCACATTTACTGTCGTTAATGTCGACTAACAAAAAATGGACGCATCCTCTGGTGGGGGCGCTCTTCACCTTTTGCGGCGTACTTAGCTCAGGTGCAAAACACACATTATGCTCCGTAATGGAAACTCACAGACTTTTGGAGACCGGCGAATTATCGTTGATATTTTCTCCAGCATGCAATATTACATGCCAGTATTTTGATATTATATTCAATGGTCTACGCAGCATAATTTGACTGAGAATGAAGCGATAAGTATTAATATTTACAGAGAAAATACATCAACACATAATGTAATTTTGGGGACCGAGTGTGTGGGCCGCATAAGGATTTCGGTCCCTGAAAGTCGGTGGTTACACATTAAGCGGTCCCGTGTATGCACGTTTGGTACATGCAGGAACACGCACACACTCACACACACACACACGGACCCACGGACCCACCCACGCACACACACACACACGCACGCACCCACGCACGCACACACACACACACGCCTACACACGCACGCACACACACACACACGCACGCACACACACATACTTGTAGGAGTCTTCAAACGGGGATAAAATTTATAACACCTTCAAACGGGGATATGCCCGCTTTTTTCGTCTTTTTTGGCTTATCCCCGGTTTGCCGGTGTGTAAACATGGACATATGCCCAATGGGCATACACACACACACATTCACACACACTCACATACACAAACAGTCCATTCATACACACCATCGGTTACATAGATGTAAAATGGGCAATTAAGGGATATCCTTCAAAAATCATAATAACATACAGTACAGCCCTTAAGACGATCCCTAAAGCACTATAGAGGCTGTTCGGAAAACGGGGATATCCCCGGTTTCCGACATATCCCCGTTTGCCGGTGTGTAAACCCGTGTGTATCCCCGTTTGCCGGTCCTTACAAGTGCACGTGCGCGCGCACACACGCACACACACACACACACACGCGCACCCACACACACGCACGCACACACACACGCACATACACACATACACACGGCACGCGAGCGCACACACACTCACACACGCACAGACACACACGCACATACACACACACACACACACGCTCACACACGCACCCACACGTACACACGCATGACAGATCAATTAAATTACTGTTTTCTTGTATTGTTCTTTCTTTTGTTTATGCAAGTAGAGTAATCTAAGCTTAATTGGATAACATGCTTTTGCAAAGTATACTTTACACAATTAAATTGTGAACATTCATTCATTCACTATACATTTACTTACTCATTCGTTATACATTCATTTAATCAGTCATTCATCCATCCATCCATCCATCCATCCATCCATCCATTCATTTATTCATTCATTCATTCATTCACTCATTCATTATTCAATGCATTCATTCACTCATTCTTCCATGCATGCATTCATTCATTTGCTCCACTACATCAATGCATTAATTGTAATTGTTTTAACTTGATAAACATTTTACATTAATTTATTAAAAGTATCTCGATGTACAATGTATGCTACATGTATGTCTAAAAATAGAAAATCAATCTTTCCATTATATATATAAATATTTCTGTAGAAAATACATAAAACATATGAAAGTATAAAAAGGGCATCATACACAGACTAATCCACATTCATAAAGAGACAACAGTTGGTCTTCCTAATGGCCCGGTCAGATATCAACGGATATCGGAAACGTATGCCCAACGAATAGACAATTTGCGAAATGAAATTATCCGGTGATGAAAGTTGTCTCCATTGCTTCATGTACAAAACATAGAACAACGTACATCACCGGACAAGGAACGGACAAGAAACGTATAGAACGGATGGAAAATTTAGCTCTCCGTTTGACATCCGTTTGCGCAATCCGTTGATATGTGACCGGGCTATTAGCTAGCCTAAAGGTATACACTGTGGAACCTCGTTATAAAAAGGTCGGATATAACAAAACCCTCGTATAACGAGGTAATTTTGCTGGTCCCAGCTCTTTATATTGCTTTCCTTTTTTTACCCTGGTATAATGAGAAACCTGACATAAAGGTAATGTTCATGGTCCCATGACCTCGTTATAATGAGGCTCCACTGTATATTCTTTGCACATATATTAATGTTCATGGTCCCAAGGACCTCGTTATAATGAGGCTCCACTGTATATTCTTTACACATATATTAATGTTCATGGTCCCAAGGACCTCGTTATAATGAGGCTCCACTGTATATTCTTTGCACATATATATGATTCAATTTATCTCTCGGCTTACAAATATTGCCACTCTCCTAGAAAAATGTATTACATTTATGACATACACGTACATGTACATGTACTAACTACAAAATATAGATTTGTATTGAAAGTAACCACAAAACTTACTTAGAACTCTAGTGGTTCTCTCATACCTTGTATTCATACCTTGTATTCATACCTTGTATTCATACCTTGTATTCCTATTGAATAGAAGCATGGAACAGGTTTTGGATTTTCGAAATTTCCCTGTCGTTAAAATATGATTTTTAAGACTGAAGTGTTCTGATTTGTAATTATCCAGTATTTTCGCTCATATAACTCGGCCATATAACATCCATTTAATGTTCACACATTGCTTAGTGGACATTAATACACATTTTATCCAACATTTGTCACTTTTTGCACATGTCAACAAAGTTGTTGCATGAAGATCCATTTAAACTAGCACACCACTTACGTTTTAAAACTCTTTGTGCATACAAATTATGAAATGAAAGACAAGGAGCAACATTCAATTTACAAAATAAATCTCTTGTGTTATATACATGTACTTAGCTACATGTACTTCCAAAATAGTGACATTTTGGTCCAATTGCATTACTGCTTGAATAACAGTGACTCGCCCATCAAGGACGAGTCCCACATATTTGGGGGTTGGTAGTCCTACACTTCAGCAAGAATGAGATAAACAGTTATAACAAGTATACAAGGAGAAAGATCACAATTTTCTCTATTTTTAGAGCCCTATATAGTTATTTTTAAAATAATTTGTATTATTGCGTAGATCGCTATAATTTAGGAAAATCCTTAAATTGGCAACACATTGTCATATTTAAAAAACAGATTCATGTAGGCAATGGGTTAACCTGTTCCCTACTAGATGTTGCAATCCCCATAGAGTTAATACAGGCCCCACCTGGTTCCCATAGGCAATGGGTTAACCTGTTCCCTACTAGATGTTGCAATCCCCATAGAGTTGATAAAGGCCCACTAGATTCTCGTAGGTAATGGGTTAGGTGAGTTGACATGTCCGTTTCTGAAACAGTTCTCGTAGGTATGGTTAGGTGGTTGCATGTCGTTCTGGAACAGTTCTCGTAGGTAATGGGTTAGGTGAGTTGACATGTCCGTTTCTGGAACAGTTCTCGTAGGTAATGGGTTAGGTGAGTTGACATGTCCGTTTCTGGAACAGTTCTCGTAGGTAATGGGTTAGGTGAGTTGACATGACCGTTTCTGGAACAGTTCTGTAGTAATGGTTAGGTCGAGTTGACATGTCGTCTGGACAGTTCTCGTAGGTAATGGGTTAGGTGAGTTGACATGTCCGTTTCTGGAACAGTTCTCGTAGTAATGGGTAAGGTGAGTTGACATGTCCGTTTCTGGAACAGTTCTCGTAGGTAATGGGTTAGGTGAGTTGACATGTCCGTTTCTGGAACAGTTCTCGTAGGTAATGGGTTAGGTGAGTTGACATGTCCGTTTCTGGAACAGTTCTCGTAGGTAATGGGTTAGGTGAGTTGACATGTCCGTTTCTGGAACAGTTCTCGTAGGTAATGGGTTAGGTGAGTTGACATGTCCGTTTCTGGAACAGTTCTCGTAGGTAATGGGTTAGGTGAGTTGACATGTCCGTTTCTGGAACAGTTCTCGTAGGTAATGGGTTAGGTGAGTTGACATGTCCGTTTCTGGAACAGTTCTCGTAGGTAATGGGTTAGGTGAGTTGACATGTCCGTTTCTGGAACAGCTCTCGTAGGTAATGGGTTAGGTGAGTTGACATGTCCGTTTCTGGAACAGTTCTCGTAGGTAATGGGTTAGGTGAGTTGACATGTCCGTTTCTGGAACAGTTCTCGTAGGTAATGGGTTAGGTGAGTTGACATGTCCGTTTCTGGAACAGTTCTCGTAGGTAATGGGTTAGGTGAGTTGACATGTCCGTTTCTGGAACAGTTCTCGTAGGTAATGGGTTAGGTGAGTTGACATGTCCGTTTCTGGAACAGTTCTCGTAGGTAATGGGTTAGGTGAGTTGACATGTCCGTTTCTGGAACAGTTCTCGTAGGTAATGGGTTAGGTGAGTTGACATGTCCGTTTCTGGAACAGTTCTCGTAGGTAATGGGTTAGGTGAGTTGACATGCCCGTTTCTGGAACAGTTCTCGTAGGTAATGGGTTAGGTGAGTTGACATGCCCGTTTCTGGAACAGTTCTCGTAGGTAATGGGTTAGGTGAGTTGACATGTCCGTTTCTGGAACAGTTCTCGTAGGTAATGGGTTAGGTGAGTTGACATGTCCGTTTCTGGAACAGTTCTCGTAGGTAATGGGTTAGGTGAGTTGACATGCCCGTTTCTGGAACAGTTCTCGTAGGTAATGGGTTAGGTGAGTTGACATGTCCGTTTCTGGAACAGTTCTCGTAGGTAATGGGTTAGGTGAGTTGACATGTCCGTTTCTGGAACAGTTCTCGTAGGTAATGGGTTAGGTGAGTTGACATGCCCGTTTCTGGAACAGTTCTCGTAGGTAATGGGTTAGGTGAGTTGACATGTCCGTTTCTGGAACAGTTCTCGTAGGTAATGGGTTAGGTGAGTTGACATGTCCGTTTCTGGAACAGTTCTCGTAGGTAATGGGTTAGGTGAGTTGACATGTCCGTTTCTGGAACAGTTCTCGTAGGTAATGGGTTAGGTGAGTTGACATGTCCGTTTCTGGAACAGTTCTCGTAGGTAATGGGTTAGGTGAGTTGACATGTCCGTTTCTGGAACAGTTCTCGTAGGTAATGGGTTAGGTGAGTTGACATGTCCGTTTCTGGAACAGTTCTCGTAGGTAATGGGTTAGGTGAGTTGACATGTCCGTTTCTGGAACAGTTCTCGTAGGTAATGGGTTAGGTGAGTTGACATGTCCGTTTCTGGAACAGTTCTCGTAGGTAATGGGTTAGGTGAGTTGACATGTCCGTTTCTGGAACAGTTCTCTGTCGAGTTTACACAGTTGTTCCAAGAATCCATCGTTTGGTCCGATCTCTCGCTTTTCTCTGACCAACTTCGTGGCTTCTTTTGCCGTCATTCCTCGTCGCATCATCAGGTAAGCTATGGCAACTGTGGGCGAACGACTGAAGCCAACAACACAGTGGATTAGCACTCTGCCTGTGAAAGATCATAACAATAACATAATAATGCAGGGTTCATACATTTATTTTCAAATTATATTCCATGACTTTCCATGACCATATTACAGCAAGAATTCCATGACTTTTCACCACAATAATATTATGTAAACAAGGTTCTTTGACATCTGTCAGTAATTTTTGTCCCACAATAAGTTAAAAAATTATGATTTCCCCCCCCCTCCCCCCCCCCCCCAGTAATATATTTAATTCCATGACTTTCCATGACCCATATCATTTTACAAATTCCCTGACTTTCAAGGCCTGGAAAAGAAAAGGGTCAAATTCCCTGACTTTCTAGGCCTGGAAAAGAAAAGGGTCAAATTCCCTGACTTTCAAGGCCTGGAAAAGAAAAGGGTCAAATTCCCTGACTTTCAAGGCCTGGAAAAGAAAAGGGTCAAATTCCCTGACTTTCAAGGCCTGGAAAAGAAAAGGGTCAAATTCCCTGACTTTCAAGGCCTGGAAAAGAAAAGGGTCAAATTCCCTGACTTTCAAGGCCTGGAAAAGAAAAGGGTCAAATTCCCTGACTTTCAAGGCCTGGAAAAGAAAAGGGTCAAATTCCCTGACTTTCAAGGCCTGGAAAAGAAAAGGGTCAAATTCCCTGACTTTCAAGGCCTGGAAAAGAAAAGGGTCAAATTCCCTGACTTTCAAGGCCTGGAAAAGAAAAGGGTCAAATTCCCTGACTTTCAAGGCCTGGAAAAGAAAAGGGTCAAATTCCCTGACTTTCAAGGCCTGGAAAAGAAAAGGGTCAAATTCCCTGGCTTTCAAGGCCTGGAAAAGAAAAGGGTCAAATTCCCTGACTTTCAAGGCCTGGAAAAGAAAAGGGTCAAATTCCCTGACTTTCAAGGCCTGGAAAAGAAAAGGGTCAAATTCCCTGACTTTCAAGGCCTGGAAAAGAAAAGGGTCAAATTCCCTGACTTTCAAGGCCTGGAAAAGAAAAGGGTCAAATTCCCTGACTTTCAAGGCCTGGAAAAGAAAAGGGTCAAATTCCCTGACTTTCAAGGCCTGGAAAAGAAAAGGGTCAAATTCCCTGACTTTCAAGGCCTGAAAAAGAAAAGGGTCAAATTCCCTGACTTTCAAGGCCTGGAAAAGAAAAGGGTCAAATTCCCTGACTTTCAAGGCCTGGAAAAGAAAAGGGTCAAATTCCCTGACTTTCAAGGCCTGGAAAAGAAAAGGGTCAAATTCCCTGACTTTCAAGGCCTGAAAAAGAAAAGGGTCAAATTCCCTGACTTTCAAGGCCTGGAAAAGAAAAGGGTCAAATTCCCTGACTTTCTAGGCCTGGAAAAGAAAAGGGTCAAATTCCCTGACTTTCTAGGCCTGGAAAAGAAAAGGGTCAAATTCCCTGACTTTCAAGGCCTGGAAAAGAAAAGGGTCAAATTCCCTGACTTTCTATGTTTTCCAGGCCCCGTGTGAACCAGGGGGGTCATACTGCACGCTAATCTTGGAAAACTTTATGGAATTCTGGGATACGTTTAGTCTAGGATCGAGACCCTCGAACGCATGCTGAACATAGCGCGACCAACGAGAGAGGTCTGCGTAACATCAGTGATCGCTGCTCACGAGGCCTCGGCTAGCAGCCATCACTGCTGTTGTGCAGATCTCTCTCGTTGGCGGCTATCTATTATGTGTGGTGGGATTATTTTTAGCATGCGCTCGAGGGTCTTAGATAATAGCCTACAAAATACCCAGCATTCCATGTTAGCCAGTCCATAAGTTTCCCTAACCGGCCATGTTTGCTGCATGTTAAGGCTATGGGAAAGTTAGCGCGCAGTGCATAGATTTTCTTCTAGTTATTTATATACTACTTCTATGGTGTGAACCCTGTATTAACAACAAAACAAAAACAAATCGGCAGCATAAAAACTGCTTTTACTAAACTTACGACTGTACAACGGTATTGCTAGCCAAACTAGTGATCTTCAGTTGCTTGTCCACCGAGGCGCTCAGGACAAGGCCGTCGTGCCGACCGTTGAACGCTAAACCTCTGATCGGTTTGGAATGGATCGGGATGTACTGAGACGTCTTGAAATCCATTGCACTGATCTGAAATGAGAAACAATTTATAAGACCATTGAATGCTAAACCTCTGATTGGCTTGGAATGTATCGGGATGTACTGAGATGTCTTGAAATCCATTGCACTGATCTGAAATGAGAAACAATTTAAAACAAAGACCAGTTTTATTACACATTTCAAATTTTTAATGATCATTCAAACATTTTAAAATTACATTATCTTGCAAAAATTATCATGGCGAGTTGACAACCGTTGGAACCTTTATTTTTTTCCTTTGGAATGAGCCGTGACGAACTGACATCCATTGCATTTGATTTGTTGCTTTGCATGGTATGGAAGGAGCTGTGACATGTTGACATCCATTGCATTGACTATTTGTGAGACCTTGACCTTGACCTTTCACTTTTGATGTTGCAAATTAAATGGACAGGAAGCTTCCGTAAGTGTGCTTGACTAATCTACACATTTTTTTGCAGGAGACTGTTCACACAGAAAACAAACGAACTGGTTGAGATATCTGCGAAATTGTGCATAGGAATCTTTCACAAACAAACAAAACACACAGACGGAACCAAAAACATAACCTACAGCAATGCCTGATGACTGGGGTAAATGTTATTTTAAAGGGCTTAGATATGACAATCAATCATAATTAGGTGCAACAAAAATGTACTTTATTTTTATTATCATTATCATTAACAATCTCACCTTCTTGAGTCCGTATCCCTGGAAAAGATTGTTGGAAGACTGCATTGAGGCTAGCAGGAGTTGATTCGTTGGGTCAAAAGCCAACACACGACACGTGCCATTCTGTGGGTGTTTAGGATAAAATTGCATTAAAGTACCTTGATCGTATTTAACTTTAATTATTATCATTATCACTATTATCATTATCAGTTTGAGTCTGTAGCCCTAGAAAAGATTGTTGGAAGACTGCATTGAGGCTAGCAGGAGTTGATTCGTTGGGTCAAAAGCCAACACACGACACGTGCCATTCTGTGGGTGTTTAGGATAAAATTGCATTAAAGTACCTTGATCGTATTTAACTTTAATTATTATCATTATCACTATTATCATTATCAGTTTGAGTCTGTAGCCCTAGAAGAGATTGTTTGAAGGCTGCATGGAGGCTAGAAGGGGTTGATTTGTTGGGTGAAGGCCAACACACGACACGTGCCATTCTGTTTATGATCAAATTATATTTAAGTGATTGGTTAACTTGGTAAAATGTATCAATTATAATCACTATCATCATCCTCATTATTATTAATATTACTACTATTATCATTTGTATAAGTATTACTATTATTATCATTATTATTATTGTTGGTATAACTATCATTATCATATTCATGATGATCATCATTACTTTCATATTCATTATCATAATCATTATCTTTATCATATCTAGGGTTAACTAATCTTGATCTCTGTCATGTAGTGGCCGGATAACTGGTTTGATGAGGCGTCGTTGCGGCATGACCCACTAACTATTTGCACTGTTATTAATGTTGTTATCACTAATCATAATCAATATCATTCTTATTATTATCACCTTACCGGTGAGACTTGAATGGTTCTCTCCATCATGTAGTGACCGGCAGACTGGCTTGCTGATGACTGGCTGCTGGATGACCCACCACTTGCAAACATACTTGGAACAAAGTGAGAGAGAGAATTGTGTTACACAGGGCTCAACACTTACCCTTTTGCCTGGGGCGAGTGCAATTTCATAAATTAACTAGTTTGGTTGCCCGATCGGTCGAGTAAATTATTGGTCAACCTGGAGAGACAAAATATCATGTAGAAGTAAGCAGGCAAGTAAATTATCTGTTTGGGCCATTAGATCAGAAAGTAACTGGAGGCTAGATCCCTGTAAAGTAGGTGTCATTTGTATGACGAACCTCTTGACCCCTGGGAAAGGTGCGTCATGGATGCGTCATGTACTCCCATATTGATGACACACAGTACTGTCATGGAAGCAAAAGGTCAGTCACAACACTGACCCATGTGTGCATCATAGTCAGTCACTCTTCCATGAGTGCTTAACAAGGACCGTCACATAATTTGGCGAGGTTTCTTTCCAGTGCACAAATTGACATGCATCATGGGTCAGTCATTTTCATGAAATGGTGCATCACAATTTCGACTCAAATATTTGTCAATGTTTCCTAATCGTGAGTCACTTTTTCTGACGGAGGTGCATCATGGCTCATAAAAAGGTAATGCACATCGGAACAAGGACTCATCTTTCCCGGGTCAGGAGGTGCCTCATACAAATATCACCTGCATAAATTACAGACTATAAAATCTCAGTCCTATGTACTCACTTTCGTGCTGCAGACTTCTGGTGAGCATCCAGCATTGCTTTCATGCGTTTGACCTCCTCCATGGCCATCACGTATCTGAGTTGTGTCTGGGCCGCATCCATCTCAGCTTTCTTCCTCAGCTCCTTCTCTGTTTCTAACTCTCTGCAAGAAGACGTAAACAAACACAAATGATTATATCATCGTCATCATCATCATCATCATCACCATCATCACATCATCATCACCATCATTATCACCACCATCATCACCATCATCATGTATCTGAGTTGTGTCTGGGCGGCATCTATCTCAGCTTTCTTTCTCAACTCCTTCTCTCGCTCTAACTCTCTAGAAGTTTTGTAGAAATTTGTGAAATTTAAAGAAACATTAATGAATGCCCTCAGCTCTACGTAATGCAATGATCTGCATTAGAGCTGAGTCCAAACGGTCGGATATCGGATATCCGAATACCGAATACAAATTTTCGGATACGAATATCCAGAAAAAAAAAAAAAAAAAAAAAAAAAAAAAAAAAAAAAAAAATCGATTTTTTTTTTTTTTTTTTTTTTTTTTTTTTTTTTTTTTTTTTTTTTTTTTTTTTTTTTTTTTTTTTTTTTTTTTTTTTTTTTTTTATTTCGGATATTCGATATCCGACCGTTTTTACACGACTCATATTCGAAATGCAAAATATCCGGTTTGACTCAGCTCATGATTGTCTTAACTTTATCATCATCTGTCATCATCATTATCACCATAACTGCTCTCCCTTTGATAAAGAAGACAATGTTGCATAATCAAGTACCCCATACGGTATGGCTCACATTGTCTTCCTTATCAAAGGGAGAGCCAGTCATGCGGTTCTTCTGTCTATGGGAGGCCGTGGGGCAAGAATGTCTCAGTGTTCAGAGGATCGCCGGAGACAAAAAAGTAGCAAATTTAGGAAACGACATTGCCTCAGAAAAATGGCCCTAGGATCCAAACGCCTTACCCAAAATCAATGCTTATGGTATCATCTTGTTGGAAAAAGAATGTTCTACCCAATCAAACAAAATACAATGACATTTGGTCGATGATGTTGATTAAATGAAGGATCGTAGGTGTTGCATTCTTTCTGAGACACCCTGTATAAATCAAACCTATTATTACAATAATAATATCCTTGATTTATATAGCGCCTATCACGATTGGTAATCATCCCTAAGCGCTTTACAATACGTGCCTTCGCAGTTGTTGCGATTGCAAGATCACGTGACAAAATTCTAGTACGGCCAGATCGCCAAATGAATAAATATCTTCATTTAGTTTCGGGTGTCATGCCAGGAAATAAAGGGTCCATTGACATTATACACAAAGCGGCGGCTGCTACGTCGTTTGGCGATCCGGCTGTACTAGAATGTTGTCACGTGATCTTGCAATCGCAACAACTGCGAAGGCACGTATTATATTATTACCCCGGTCATTGGATACATTCTGCAATCAATCCAACACCCAAAGTGCACGTTTTCCACTCCCTTGGGAGCATTTTAGCCACGGGAAACCTTCTGGGCGCACACAATGCTAAGGAACTATGTTCCATCCTTCCGGGTACCCATTTATACACCTGAGTGGAGAGCAGTAAATGCGGATAAATTTTCTTGCTGAAGGAAAAATGTAATGGGCATACTCCGGGTTCGAACTCAGGACCTCACGATTGGAAGGCACGCGATCTACCAATCTTGCCACACCAGGTCCATGATGATTTGTACATACCTCTGCCCAAAGAGATGGCCACATCTAAGTGACACCAGTCTGTGTGAGCCGGAGGTAGTCCATGATTCGTAGCAGATGATGCATGATTGCTGTGGATAAATCAAAATAGTTTACATGGATACTGTAAATTCACTCAACCATAATCACTTGGAGCTTTCACATTTCTCATGTACTTTGTTGTTAGGTTCATATAGTCACAGAATAATGAAATGGGTTTTGATTTTCAAATGTCTGCCTAATTGTGGATATTGTATATTTATGATAGAATCGAAGAGCGTTCTGAACACTTTCTAATTGTAGTCAAATTCAATGGTCAGTAGGTGACAAAAGTGTTGACATATGAAACTATCACACATCAGTTAGGTTGGTATGAGAGTGATGTCTTAAATATCATTTTTGGAAAAACAGTATTAAGTTAATTGATCACTTTAATAGAAGTACATTTATTACAGTCTGCAACTAACTTTAATTTCTAGCATCTTTTTTCGTTGTGAATTAAATGCCATTTGAGGTTAACAGTTACTAACGAACTAAAGCTTTTTAATTGCCTATTTAGGCATGTAAAATCATGAAGCTAAAACAAGTAAGTTGATTGTGTGATAATAACATTTTGTGAAATACCAAATTCACAATCAGATGAATCTTATCAGGGATCTAGAAACAGGTTTTACAAAACCAATCTCACCGATTCATCATCACTGCTCCCACTCCCATCGTCTCCGGTCCCACAAACGGCAGATTTCTTCGGCTCCTGGAAGTCACTCATCGAATCATTGCTACTATCATCCTCAACAACCACCACGCCCTCTAACTCCATAGGCTCCTCCCCCTCATTCATAGGCTCCTCCCCCTGGTCTTCAGGGGCTCCCTGATTGGCTGAGCCCTCCTGAATCTCATTAGCTGCTGGCAGTCTATTGGCTCCTTGTTGCATGTTGTTGTTGCCTGCATCTGCATTGGAGCCCTGTGAGGATGCAGTGTGTGACCTTTGTCTTTGACCTACAGGTACATGGTGGGCAACTGGCCAATCATTGGCAAGTCTTTCACCTAAAGTTCTTGGCTCATTTGCATGAGCCATATTTCTGGCACCTGATTGGCTGGATGTCCCTGCATGAGCTATAGTTCTGGCTGATGATTGGCTAGTAGATGCTGCATGCCCCTGACTGCTGCCAGGGATCAATCCTGATTGGTTTATAGTTCTTGATTCAGTTGCATGTGTCAGGCCACTGGGCCCAGGAATGCTGGCAGATGTGGCTGGTCTGAACTGGTTAAATCCAGTTGCAGCCTGGTTGGATCCAGTTCCTGTCTGGCTAAATCCAGTTGCAACCTGGTGAAATGCAGTTGCAGTCTGATTCCTTCCAGCTCTCATCTGGTCAAACCCAGTTCCTGTCAGATTAAATCCAGTTGCAGCCTGGTTGGATCCAGTTCCTATCAGGTTGAATCCAGTTGCAGCCTGGTTGGATCCAGTTCCTGCCTGGTTCAAAGCAGATTGCACTGGAATGGCCAGCACAGATTCACTGTCTGACTGTGATTCCTCAGCATGGCTGCTTGAGGCAGGCAGCCCTGGTTGTAAGATGGCTGCATGCTGTGGTGATGGTGCCCTCTGAACCTCTGTTTGCTGCACGTAAGAACAAAAAAGAAAAGATTAGGAAAATCAAACAAAAACAACTAGTCAGACCTGGGTTCCAAAAGAAACTTATCACTTCTTCAGAGCGACACACATTAAAATCCAAAGCATAACAATTAATCATAATTTGGAATAGATTAGCTACAATACCCCTTAGCAAGCTCATCATAACAAAATTATGTTTGCTTTAGTCAACAAAGAATAAAATAAGGTGAAATCGCAAGAGGTAATTTTTCTAAAATCACAGAAACTGCTCGCCTTCCGGGCACAGAGCTCGGTACGGACAATAGCCAGTCTAGTGGTTACATAACCGCTTTGAAGTTGAATGAATAGCTATTGAAAGTTCTGAATAGACCGCATTTCGTGGAGGTTGGCAGCGAGCAGTTTCTGTGATTTTTTAAAACTGACCTGTAGTGATTCCATCGCATTTTTCTCTTTTTGGCAAAAGCAATTTTTTTATTTTTAAGATATGCTTCATAAGGAGAATAATAGCTTATCTGTGTCTAAATATGATTCAATTTGATGCTATAGATTTAAGTGAGCGTCGCTCTGAAAAAGTAATAAGTTTCTTTTGGAGCCCAGTTTAGATAGCAGTGCTCAGCTAAACTAATCCCTTGCAGAATTAATGCAGAGTAAAACTGTTACTTAGAAGCAACCAAAAAAATACATGGGGGCAAAGGGCGATTCGCCCCCGATACCTTTGGAATCGCCCCGTGAGCCACGGCACGGGGGCGGAAAAAAAAAAAAATTTAAAATAATTTTTTTTTTTTTAATATTTTTTTTACATCTTTTTGCATGATCGGAAAGCGCCAGAAACGTACCAAACATGGCATAATCGGATAGATCACATCATGCTAATCATTTATTAGACCCTTGAGCAGTGAAAACGATGTAAAAAAAAAAATAGCCCCCGTGAGCCCCAAAATAGCCCTCGTGAATAATTTCACGAGGGCGTTTTTCTCTCTCAAAATTTTCAAAATCGCCCTCGTGAAAAAAAAAAGTATTTTTTTGGTTGCTTAGAAGTCAGCTGTCTATGGTGGCCTCTTTCTAGTTCTGAATCTAGCCCTATGAATGGCAAACTGTACTGGCGATCAGTGTAACATAAAACTATAAACATTCCATTATTTTCCCCCTCAAATTTTAGTACCTGATTTGAGCAAATTTATAAATAACAACATACAAATCCTTTCAAGCTTTTTCCTGCTCATACGAACTGATACTTGAACATGATATTTTCTCTATCTTTGTGTATTTCCTCTACAGGAACCGTGTGGGTTGTGAGATGGCGATTTCACAAACTGGAAGGGAACAGGTGAACCCTTCAGGCCTTATTGTAGCTTCCTCCGTGGGGATAAAAGTGTGGTTAATACAGCAGCAAATACGGATAAAGGTGTGGTTAATACACCAGGGTCCTGTTGCAGAAAGCGATACAATCGAGATTATAAATTTCAATTGATTAACTTTGTGCGTTTCAACCAATTAGATTCGCGCATTTAGAACACATCTGCAACGAGGCCCAGCACATACATGTACAAAACAAACCTGATTCTCTTGAGCATGGTCTTCATTGTCAGAAATCTCTGTTGCATCGGAGTCATAGAGATCATCCTCGCTGTCGATCAGGACGGTTGATCCGTCATCGTCATCGTCCCCCTCATGGTCCATCGCGGACACACTACCCAGTTACAATCTATGGAAGAAAGAAGAACATATAGTAGGGCCAAAGCCAAAAGTAGTCAACCCAAGGGTACAAATTTCAAATTGAAAAAATCATTTTCTTTCATGTATGATAGGAAAGGTGAGTATCTGCAGTTTCCGGAACTGTGTTCGGCTAAGCATACCGTCTCTCGGATTTCCTGTAATACACTTTTAAATAACGGAAAGCGCCCTCACAGCGCGACGGGACGGAATTTTGAAAAATTTGATTTAAAAAAAAACTAAAATTCATTCTAGAAATATAGAAGTGTTTTTAGATAGCTCCTGCATAGGACAATTGTACCACACACATTTCGTATAATACTGCCCTCTTTAGTTGGGCAAAAAATTGCCTTATTCTGACATTTTTCCGTCCCGTCGCGTTTTGACATCCATTTTTTAGTGTTACTCAATATTAGAGCAGTTATTTATTGACATCTTCTCTGAAGTATCAATGAATTCATGACTGAACACTTTTATGAGGTTAGAATTTCATTTCCTCTTTTCAGAAAAATTCTACGAGGCTTTGACATTTTCGCGACGGGACGGAAATTGCGCGACGGGACGGAATTTAATCCAGATTAAATCCCATTTTCGATGCAATTTCATCACAAATTTTCTTTCTTCTTTATAGTTGAAAGAGAATAAAAAACAGTTTCATGTATTTTTGCTTTAAAATGAACTAATTTGCTAATTAACTAAAATTTATTTTGAGAGGAAAATATTCACATTATTTGGGTGGGAACCCTCCTCCATTGCTATGTACAGTGCAGTGCTTCCACACTCAATATACATACATTTTTCAGATTTTTCCTGAATTCAGTTTATTTTGAAATCCAAGCAGCAAATGATAAAAAATGCTATTTTAGCTAGTAGTATGTCATTTTTATCTTAAAAACACTAATAAATCTTCAAACACCACTAAAAAAAAAAGGAAATAAATTTTGATATAAAAAAAATGCCATTTGTTTTGTACATGGTCTAATGGGGAAAATTTGTAATTTTCTTTTTTTACTGTGATATCAATACTAAATATGCTTAAAACTATTTAGTATTGGCCATTAGGTGAAATAAATGTTTAAAATGGCAAAACAATTCATGAGGGATTGAAAATTATTGCAATTGAAAAATTTGCCATTTGTTTTGTACATGACCAAATTTCCGTCCCGTCGCGTTTCCGTCCCGTCGCGCCGACACCACATTACAAAAATTAAATTTAAACAAAAAAAATTGATGTGGAAGCTTAGCTTTTTCTTGTGTTGAGACTGAACATTCAAACCTTTCTTATGATACATGGCAGGATTTAACTAGGATTTTACTTTTGATAGAAAACAACATTGTTTGCAAAACAAAAAATTGTGTCATTCTATCGTTCCGTCCCGTCGCGCTTCAAAAACATGTAGTTACCATGGCAACAGACTCATACATTTTTCAATTTTTTTGTTTGATAATATTCATCACTTTACCCTGTCCATGTAACAACCAAATTTTATCCAGTCACATCTTTATTTTTGTTTGTATGATCAAAATAGCTATCAAATTCCGTCCCGTCGCATTTGCCCATACTTTTGGCTTTGGC
Organism: Echinarachnius parma; assembly: GCA_037951105.1. Lineage (NCBI taxonomy): Eukaryota > Metazoa > Echinodermata > Echinoidea > Clypeasteroida > Echinarachniidae > Echinarachnius > Echinarachnius parma. The sequence goes on along the minus strand of JBAMJV010002869.1, from coordinate 78,916 downwards.
CCAGTAACTGTGCATACGTACAGATTAGTGGTGTCGATTTCGGGAGTATTTCCCTCCCGGGACTCGCGATAATTTTTCGGGCGAGTCCGGGTACCCGAAATTTACCCATTTGTTGATTTCGCTATCGTCATGTCACGCCGCTGGGAAAACATGGTTTAATACATTGCATCACATGAGTTTATAATGAACTGAATGATAACTAGCATATTATTACAGAGTGCATGAACACAAAAAGGACAGAAAAGAAAATGGGAGTTGGCAGATAACTTGGGCGTTCAAAGAGGGGAAAAGGAAAGAAAAGAAAATGAGAGTGGGCAGATAACTTGGGAGTTCAAGAAGGGGACTTTTGCTTTTTTTTTCGGGATATCGAGTATCGATATTTGCGCCCGGGACTCGACATTTTTCGGCGGGACCCGGGTTCCCGTGACTCGTCAACAGCCTTAGTACATATACAGCGCACATTAGACTTAAAGAGTGCTGTGTGTTGTAGCCAATGCATACTGTATACAATGCACGGATAGCGAGTAAATTTAACACCATAGTCATAGAGATCATCCTCACTGTTGATCAGGAATCTTACCTGGACGGCATTCTCTTTGAAGACGTGCCCACGACTTGGGAGGTATGCATGAGTGACTAAAAGAAGTTAAAGAACGCACACTATAATAATACTATAGCCTTGAGGCTTGGCTAGAGCCCTATGGCACTGGTTCATTTTGTCATGCATGCCATGCCCATGCCAATTTTGGGGCACGTCGTCGAAGAGAATGCTGCCTGGCTGGTCCTGCCTGGCTTTTTTAAGCTTTCAGATGTGCTTTGACTTTGTTATTGGGCTTTGCTTGCCTTGATTCTTATCATCTCATCTGATCTTGGCATCACCTTCATTATAATTTATATAGCCATAGTCAAAATCTAAGAGTAAGTATAAATTAGTTAAAATCATGTCTCATCACTCATGGAAGGACAATTGAATGAGATCAAATTTTAAACTAAGTTAAATTAAAGAGTAAAGTGTGAAATTAAATCTTTATAGTTTTAACTTTTATATACATAATTATAAATTGAAGTAATTCAACAACTTCATAAAATAAAGGAAGTGTATACAACCACACTCGTGTGTCTTTAGCTTACGGCCACACTCGTGTGGCTGTATCCGTAGAGCCGCGTATGGATACAGCCACACTCCATACGTATTCACGGCTCTATGGATACAGCCACACGCCGGCTATTCTTACGGCAGCACAATGCGTGTATATCGACTTCTAGCCATTAATCTGACCTATAGCCACTAATCTGACATATAGCCACTAAATATACTGACCTATAGCCACTAAATATACTGACCTATAGCCACTAAATTAGGGTTAGGGTTAGGGTTTAGGTTAGGGTAATATATATCCCCCGAAACTAATAAAGACAAAACTTCTTCTGTTCCGCTGCAAATCAAGCCAATCCGCTGTGGCGCAATGGATATGCGTGCTAGTCTGATAATCTAAATAAAGACGCCGTGTATCGAGTTCGATGCTCGGTACATGCCGCCGCTTCTTTTGCGTAATCTCGTACTCGATGTTCGATAATATACAAGTCGGAAATTTTGGCTCTGCGCATGCGCGAGTGTGGTTGTTTCCATACACGGCTCTATGGATACAGCCACATGTGTGTGGCCGTAAGCCACATCTACTAGTAAATTGGTCCAGTTTACTGGACCATTTACACGCAACATATAGGAAAGTGCCATATCAGCGATGTACCTACCTGATGCCATCTACCTACAAGAAATCGCGCAGGAAGCTTGCTCTTGAATACTAGTGCATGACTATTCAGACGCGTCCGTTATTGCGCTATTCGATCCCCGAGTCTCCGCTTCGCCGCCTCGCTCGCCGCCGCGACGAAACACGTGTTATTCTATGTAGTGCTGTAACTGACCTTGGTGATCGGATCGATTGATCGGATCGGCAACATTTTATTGATCGTCGAAATCGGATCGGATATGATCGGCTAAAAAAAAAAAAAAAAAAAAAAAAAAAGGATCCCCAAAAAACACATTTTGGGAATATAAATGAATACCAAAGCAACATATATATCCATATTAATAAGCCCAAGGTAATCTTGTACGGGTATGCTTTCATTTCAAACTGATTACCTCTTCTTTTACAAAATTGCTCACGCCGATTCTGAGCTTAGTCCCATGTGATTAATTTGGCGTAACCTTTCAGAACACGTCAAACTTATCGCACTTAGCCATGTACAGTGAGTTAGCGAGCTCCCATTGGTTGATCGCCCGATCTTCGGTCAAACGTCAGAGCGCTCTCTACCTGACTGGGCTCAGTCAAGCAGAGAGCGCAGTGATGTTTCACCTTGTGGGCGGAGCCTTGCTCTACTGCTTGGGTCTAATACATGCAGAGCGCTATGCCTGGCTTCGGCTCTTGCGCGAAGCCACGCCCCATCTGTCAATCTTCATCGGTGCCAAGCAAAAACGGTGACCAAAACTCACTGACATACATTATACACGTGTCGAATCTCACCCATAGGTGTCGCACACTAATCATCGGTACACATAGACAATAGAAAAATCAAAGAATCATTCAAAACATGTAGGGGCCATCGACAGCTTTCTCCTCGCATACAAATGGTATAACGTTGAGTCTATGGCAGCATGCATGCGAAAGCCAATCAGAAGGCGCCTTCTAGCTGCAGCGTGAGTTGGCTTATGCAAATGAGGCCGATCGGATCGCGAGCCGGTTTGAACATAACGCGCATGCGCGGAATGGGAGCAATAGTTCTACGTGCAGAATCACATGGGACTAAGCTCAGAATCGGCGCGAGTAATTTTGTAAAAGGAGAGGTAATCAGTTTTAAATGAAAGCATACTTAAATACAAGATTACCTTGGGCTTATTCATATATGTTGCTTTGGTATTCATTTATATTCCCAAAATATGTTTTTGGGGATCATTTTCCAAAGAAAACAAAAATGATTGTTTTTTTGTTTTGCCGATCCGATCTTCCGATTTTTTCTGCATGATCGGAAATCGGCAAAAACGGTCCGATCATGTATGATCGGATCGTGATCGGCATGCCGATCCGATGATCGGTTACAGCGTTAATTCTATGAGAGACCGATTTTCTTTGCGATGGGATTTTATAGCGCGTGGTGGGCGTGCAAGCTTCGGACGCAATAATCGAGATATGAAGGGCGTATTTACTCAAAATACAAACTTACTAAACAGTCTCCTTTTAAGAATTTGAATAGTTTACCTTTCGATTTCATTAAGTCAAGTGTGATCAAAACTTGAAATTATACAAATCTGAACGATGATGATCAGACTCAAATTAATAAAATCCGAATGTAAACTATTCCTAGTCTTAAATTGAGACTATTTAGCAAATTTGTATTTTGAGCAAATAGGCCCTTCATTAGGGTTCATACATTTTAAAATAATTTGTACACATGTGAATAGCCCGTCGTTGTGGCCGGCAACTACTCATTTTTTCCAGAGAAAAGGAGCTCAAATGGAGCGAAAAGGAATCCAAAGGACAGTTCAAACAGCATATTTGGTAAGCATAGTAGTGTAACTTTATTAATGTTTGAAAAAAAAAATACATTAAAGGGAGAATTAACCACATACTCCCCCCAAAAAGTTTCAGTCAGGCTTCAACATGTCGTCAATACTAGATACACTATACGCATTATGCTAATGGACCTATGTGTGCCGGCGTAAGCTAAAGACACACGACTCACGAGTGTGGGCACCCCTGCAAGTCAAGGAGCTTACTGCGTAAGCCCCTTGCGACTGTAGTGGGAAATAACGGTATGACAATCCATACGATTGGAATGACAAAATAGTTTCTTGCAGTTACTTACTTTCTGCAAAATAAATCTGCTCAAATTTGTCATAAGCAACGTTCTCGCCAGGCCGTTTTCGCGTGGCGGTGCCGCCACGCGTAAATTTATTCTTCAAACTTGCGCCACGCGTAAATTTATTCTTCAAACTTGCGCCACCCGAACATTTTGATGAGATAATACCGCCATGTTTAAAATCAATAAATTCATGACAATTTCCCCATATTTGCAGACACCATTTTCATAATTCCTATTTGATTATTTGTCTCCACAAATACAACAAATATTATTGCCAAATAAAGGCGCATCCTCGCTCTTAAATCGCTTCGAGTAGACGAGGAAATCTCCGATATAATTTTAGAAACACGCACCGTACACCCAACCCTCGCCCGCGCGGTCGTCCGTCCGGCCGGGCGGCCGTCCGCGCGCGGGCGCGGCAGCCAGGCCAGCACAGGCAGTTGGACCGCTGCTGCGCCTCATCCGAACGATATTCAAGTTCAATTGGCTTCGCAACTCGGCCAACAGCAATATATAGCCCCACACACTTCGCTTGAATGTGTTTTTTTTTGTCTCTGGCGCGGCGCGCGCGGCATGTCTAGCTTCTGAGCTGAGAAATCGATCGCGACTTCTATCTTCGGCGTACGTGCCGCGCCTACGCGCGCGCTTTTATATTTCTCGATGTCTCTTCTACTTCGGCCTTCGTGCCTACATGCCTTCGCGCTTTTGTTTCGATGTCTCTTCTACCATCGGCGGGGGTCATGTCGTCGCGCTTTCATATTGGGGCTTAATTACTATATCTTCGGCGCGCCCGGCTGCCTTCGTGCCCGCGCGCGCTTTTGTTTCTTCTACCTTCGGCCTTCGTGCCTACGTGCAAACGTGCCTACGTGCTTTTATATTTCTCTTTGCTCCTGTACCTTCGGCCTTCGGCCTACGTGCCTGCGTGCTTTTATATTTCTCGATGTTTCTTCTATCTTCAGCCTTCGTGCCTTCGTGCCTACGTGCCCACGCGCTTTTATATTTCTTGATGTTTCTTCTACCTTCAGCCGTCGTGCCTTCGTGCCTACGTGCCCACGCGCTTTTATATTTCTCGATGTCTCTTCTACGTTCGGCCTTCGGCCTACGTGCCTACGCGCTTTTATATTTCTCTTTGCTCTTGTACCTTCGGCCTACATGCCTGCGTGATTTTATATGTCTCGACGTTTCTTCTACCTTCGGCCTTCGTGCCTACGTGCCTACGCGCTTATATATTTCTCGATGTGTCTTCTACTTTCGGCCTTCGGCCTACGTGCCTACGCGCTTTTATATTTCTCGATGTCTCTTCTACCTTCGGCCTTCGTGCCTACGTGCCCACGCGCTTTTATATTTCTTGATGTTTCTTCTACCTTCAGCCTTCGTGCCTTCGTGCCTACGTGCCCACGCGCTTTTATATTTCTCGATGTCTCTTCTACCTTCGGCCTTCGTGCCTACGTGCCCACGCGCTTTTATATTTCTTGATGTTTCTTCTACCTTCAGCCTTCGTGCCTTCGTGCCTACGTGCCCACGCGCTTGTATAATTATATTTCTCGATGTCTCTTCTACCTTCGGCCTTCGGCCTACGTGCCTGCGTGCTTTTATATTTTCGATGTTTCTTCTACCTTCGGCCTTCGTGTCTACGTGCCTACGTGCCTACGCGCTTTTATATTTCTCGATGTGTCTTCTACCTTCGGCCTTCGGCCTACGCGCTTTTATATTTTTCTGTGCTCTTGTACCTTCGGCCTACATGCCTGCGTGCTTTTATATATCTCGATGTTTCTTCTACCTTCGGCCTTCGTGCCTTCGTGCCTACGTGCCTACGCGCTTATATATTTCTCGATGGTTCTTCGGCCTTCGTGCCTACGAGTCTACGCGCTTTTATATTTCTCGATGTCTCTTCTACCTTCGGCCTTCGGCTTACGTGCCTACGCGCTTTTATATTTCTCTTTGCTCTTGTACCTTCGGCCTTCGGCCTACGTGCGTGCGTGTTATATATTTTAGATGTTTCTTCTACCTTCGGCCTTCGTGGCTACGTGCCTACGTGCCTACGCGCTTTTATATTTCTCGATGTCTCTTCTACCTTCGGCCTTCGGCCTACGTGCCTACGAGCTTTTATATTTCTCTTTGCTCTTGTACCTTCGGCCTTCGGCCTACGTGCCTGCGTGCTATATTTCTCGATGTTTCTTCTACCTTCGGCCTTCGTGCCCTCGTGCCTACGTGCCTACGCGATTTTATATTTCTCTTTGCTCTTGTACCTTCGGCCTTCGGCCTACGTGCCTGCGTGCTTTTATATTTCTCGATGTTTCTTCTACCTTCGGCCTTCGGCCTACGTGCCTACGCGCTTTTATATTTCTCTTTGCTCTTGTACCTTCGGCCTTCGGCCTACGTGCCTACGCGCTTTTATATTTCTCTTTGCTCTTGTACCTTCGGCCTTCGGCCTACGTGCCTGCGTGCTTTTATATTTCTCGATGTTTCTTCTACCTTCGGCCTTCGTGCCTTCGTGCCTACGTGCCTACGCGCTTTTATATTTCTCGACGATGTTGTACCTTCGGTCTCCGTGCCTGCGTGGACCTTCGCGCTTGTTTTAAACTCTAACAAAAGCCCCCACCTTAGTCCAAACCCCGCCATTATTATCTTCCGTATTAATTTCTTTTGTTTATGAATCAATTCGTTGATTTGTTCCTAACAATACTCTAACTAAATCCCCAAGCTTAGTCCAAAGCCTGCCATTATTATCTTTCGTATTAATTTGTTTTGTTCGAATGATTATTTTCCGTATGAATTTGTCGATTTGTTATACCAGTAACAAAACCCCCCTTTTATTCCAAACCCCGCCTTAATATCTTCCGTATCAATTTGTTGATTTACATATCAACCCTCCACCTCCTTAGTCCTTATATCGTATGAATTCGTTGATTTTTTTAATTATAATACTCTAACAAAAGCTCCCACCTTAGTCCAAAACCGCGCTATTATTATCTTCCGTATTAATTTGTTTTCGTTGTTTTCTTCCGTATGAATTTGTTTTGTTTAAATTATTATCTTCCGTGAATTCGTTGATTTGCTTTAATACTCTAACTAAAGCCCCAAAGCTTAGTCCAAACCCCGCCATTATTATCTTCCGCATTAATTTGTTGATTTGCATATAATAATACGTTAACAACCCTCCACCTCCTTAGTCCTTTCGTATGAATTTGTTGATGATTTTTTTTTTTGTTAATTATAATACTCTAACAAAAGTCCCCACCTTAGTCCAAACCGCGCCATTATTATCCGTTTTGTTAAAAGTTATTATCTTCCTCATGAATTCGTTGATTTGTTTATTATAATAGTAAAGCCCAAAGCTTAGTCCAACCCCCGCCGTTATGATCTTTCGTGTTAATTCATTTTGTTCAAATGATTATCTTCCGTATGAATTTGTCGATATAACAGTAACAACCCCCCCCCCCTTATTCCAAACCTCGCCATTTATATCTACCGTTTCAATTTGTTGATTTGCATATAATAATACTTTAACATCTCTCTGGAGCATAATTTGGGCTTACAATAGGCATTATTAGCATCGTTTATATGACTTTGATTTGAAGTCATTGGTCACGGGCGTAGTTAGTTACGTAATACCCATTCAACTGGGGGGGGGGGGGGGGGGGGGGGGGATGTAATCCGATGAATGAATAGCTCACCCACACCCCCCCCCCCCCCCCCCCCACCCCCGCCACTTGAATGGGTAACAATGTCATGTCTACGCCCGTGCCATTGGTACTTCAATTTTGTGATGAATCGACATGTTTACGAAGTTATTTTTTTACCAGTCTGACACCGGGAAAATGTTAATCTGGCGCTCATGACGGGTTTGCTTATTTGACCTTTGAGAATAATGCCTGGATTTGTAGTGATGTTTTTGTCAGTCTGAGTATGTTGTCATATCGACTAATGGTGCAAAATGTAACTATATAAACATAATCATAACAATTTCAAAATATTTCCGATATCTGCTGAATAAGTTGATTTTCAAATCGGGATTTGTCAACAGTTCTGTTTTATTCTAAATATTTTTGAATGTGCGTGATTGTATTTTGCGTTTATAAAAACGATGTTTTAGATATTTTAGCCATCATTTTTCTCGAAGTGCATTTGTCCTAACTTTGTTCACTTATTTTTGGAAGAATACTAACGATGATTTAGATAAGTTTGGCATAATGTTGTTGTTTTTGTTGTTTGATGTTTATTGGCGGTTCATTCAATTTGAATATTTTCGCCATAAACTAAATATTATTTCATTCTTCTCATTTATTTTCTTTATTTTAATATTTTTATTATTATTATTATATACATATGTATATATATGTGACCTTACACCACAAAACGACCAATAAGTCGGAAAAATTGATTGTGCTGCTTTTCATAAAACATTAAAGTAGAAGTCATTACCTTTAAAATGATATATCATTCGTCATATTTTGGACTAAGCAAACCCTCTCAGAATGAACACCAAAGATTTGGAATATGGCTGAAGACAGTTTTAAAATAATGGAGAAACGGGCCATATAAAAGATCAGTTTCCATTAAAGCGCTATAATAAGATCATATTTTATAAGACGAAAAAATAATATTTAAAACATGGTTTCCGCCGCTCAAAATGTTACAGAAGCTAGATTAAATTATGCTTATTCAGGAAATACCAAAATCCTAAATCTCATATTTTGAACAAAATTTGACTATTTTAGCTAATAAAAGAGAAACTACCACAGCGACATAACGGTCGTTTTGTGGTGTAAGGTCACATATATATTTTTTGTAATATGTATATATTATATATATTTTTTTTGTTTAAAGTGCATAAACGATTTCAGACCCATCAATAAACAAAACTAAAATTAAAGGCATCATCGGGCCAACCCGGCTCGGTACGTTGAGCAGGCTTCTCAACTGACGAATCAGTCTAGGCCCCCCCGATGCATGGAGATGCACTCTGGTCGACAAAATTATATATAAAAATCAAAACAAATCATATTAACCAAGAACATACAGAGGTAGCCAAACATATCTGGGCTTTGTAAGTGAAAGTGCAAGGTTGCAGGGTGTAATTTACTAAATATTTTCATACATGTCATTAATTTGGAGTAAAATTTATTATGGTGATCAAAACCGTCTTCAGTTGCCTGCATATATATATCCTATTAACAGTCTCTGTACCGGCTTGAGCATGCATCTAATTTTACGTGTATCATTAATCAAAAATTAATCAAAAAAATTAATCAAAAAATTATAATTTAATTATTGTTAATATCCTTTAATATGCGTGCTGCATGTTTTGCGTTAATAAATATTTTGCCCTTCGAGAAAATGACGACGTGGTATTCATAATAACTTGGGGCCCCTTGATATGTTGTCTGTTGTCATAATCGACTAGTGGTGCAAAATTTACCTCTATAAACATAATCATAACATGTTTGTTTTCTTCTTTCCTTTTAGAAAAGATGACAGACGCTCCGAGGCAGCAAAGAGTACCACAGCCATTTTGTTGCGAGGCTCCTTCAAATCATCAGAAACCTTCAGCTTCAACAGACATTCGGGCTTGAAGAAAAATTGTTTTACCATTGTTTCCGTCCGTCTTGTTCAACTAAACACTTTTTGTTGTCCCCTTCTTTTAATTATAATTTTTGATGGTCCAGTTAGTTATGTTGATAATGACGATGATGATGAAGATGAGTATATAATATATGATTTAATTTCATGTGCGACTATAGCGATGGTTTTGATTGTAAAAATGATGATAGATTGTGTTGATTGTGAATAGTTGATGATTTAAAATTGATATTTGAGCGTCATATTGAAAACAACTGTATCATACATAATAAAATTAATTATAACCCGGTTATTTTATGCTTGAATATGGTCACGCTGATAATTTGTACGAAGATGACTATAATTGGAGAACTAAACTGGATGATATAAATGATCGGAAGACAATATGAATGCCGATGGTGAAAATGAGATGATGTTGATGATAAAAATATTATTATCATTGAGCCAATGAAATCCCCAGGGTAGCAAGCCAACGTTGGTCCCAACGGTTGGACCAACGTTGTCCAATTTTTTCGGCAACGTTTGGTAGTCCAACGTTGTCCTGCGATGCTAACAACGTTTGCGTACCCCAAACGTTGCTCTGTCGACTACCGCCAAAAACGTTGGTCCATCGTTGGAAAGTTGTCATTTGTCAACGTTGGACCAACGCTTTTCCAACGTTGATCCAAGGTTGGTATTTTGTATTCGCCAACGTTGGAGCAGCGTTGGTTGGGCGTACGCAAACGTTGATCCAACGTCAAAGCAACATGTGTCCAACAAGCATCCACCATATTTCCAACAAGCATCCAACATGTCTCCAACACTCATCCAACAAGCATCCAACATGTCTCCAACAAGCATCCAACATGTCTCCAACAAGCATCCAACGTTGGTCCAGCGTAATTCACCAACATTTCTCCAACGTTGGTCCAACGTTGATCCAACGTTGGTCCAACGTTGGTCCAACATTGGACCAACGTCTCACCGTACTAAAAAAATTAAATTAATATTCATATGACACGCCTATTGGTGATATCTAGAACATCCTATCCTAGCTTTCCCTTTACCTAAGACTAACCCTAACCCTATTCCTAGTCCTATTCCTATCCATATAGTCCTATTCCTATTCCTACACTCACTACATCTACATCATCCACTCAGCTTTATATAACCTAGCTTCTGTGTTAATATTTGTTTGATGGTTGGTATTTCGATAAAGTTGAATGTTTGGATAAAGTTTTAAGAATTTACACAAATACATCATGGAAACAAACCTTTAGAATGTTTTTGTAGATAAATAACTTACATATATTTCAAATAATGAGTAAATAATAACATTGGATTCATTCTGAACAATCAAATAACATGATTATTAATGCTTTTTGCAGTCAATGATAACCACTCATGAATATTCATGAATAATAACCAACGTTCATCCAACGTTGAACCAACGTTGATCCAACGATGGCATACATCCTGCTTTTAGCAGCTAATTTTAAATCCTTTTATTATGCAAGGGGGTTTTGACCACCTGTGCTACGAGTAAAAAAATTACCTTTTCTAACATAACAGCTACATGTAGTGAACAACAGATGTGAAATGTTGGATTCTCGTTGGATTAACGAACGTTTCACTGTGGGTTACCGATGTCGATCCAACGTTGCTCTAACGAGATTGTCCAACCTCCATTTCACTTTGAGTTACCGATGTTGATCCATCGTTGGTGTTGTAATATAATACAAGTAGGCGAAATGCCATGTGTAACTCTGGCATAACAATAATAAATACTGGTAAATTACAAACTTGAGTGTCAGGGTAGACTACCCGACACCCAGAAGATGGAACCAGGGGATTATTCTGCCCCTTTCGTACGGTTGTCATCCCCTATGTAAGACCGACATTTACCTTATGCAAAATGGTTTAACGTGCTAGTGCCAGGGTGGACTACCCAACGCCTAGATGATACCAAGGGATTATTCTGCCCTAAATGGTATTCATCTCTATCACAAATCTAATCTATCCGGGGGTCTGAGAGTAGACGTCGAAGTGGGTAGCGCCTGTCACGTTCTTGCGAGGGCGGCTTCACCTCACTCCAGCACGCTTCTGGGAACTCCGTTTCCTCGTTTACTGGAACATGGATGTTACCTTCAGGTGCGCGACGCTTCTTTAGATGATGTCTGTTCCGGCGATACCGCCCACCTTTCTCACTCTGGATGTGGTACGAGCGGGGCGTTGAATCTTGAGTTGTCACTACGCCAGGTTTCCATTCTTTTCCCACTTGGTAGTACACACGTTCTCCAGACTTCAACACCGGCAGCGACTTGGCACCCTGATCATAGTATCGCTTCTGCCTCTTCTGGAGCTCTTTCTTCCTACTAGCTATGCACCGTTGATAACGAACAGTACAGTTCTCAATAAAGCGTTTTCTGGATGGTATATCCGGTCACACATCAACCGTGAAGCTCGCCTCCCAAAATGGATTCAAATTAGCATTTCTACAACACAGGTCATGGCGAATCGAATCAGACATACAGTCACTTTCACTTCAGACACCATGTTGTAATATAATACAAGTAGGCACACGAGTATAGTTGAAAGCTTACTTTATTAACTGCTTGTAGATCGATGGCCCAACTCATACATGGTCTCTTGACACCCGATAATATACATATCGATCCTATATGGTAATTCACCGGGGATGGCGCACTTCTATTTATGATTGTAATTCTACTTGAGTCCGCTCATTACTGTTGGTCTAACGAGGTTGTCCAACGTCTTTTTCACTGCGAATTACCGATGTTGATCCAACGTTGGTCCAACGAGATTGTCCAACGTCTTTTTCACTGCGAGGTACTGATGTTGATCCAACGTTGGTCCAACAAGATTGTCCAACGTCTTTTTCACTGCGAGTTACCGATGTTGGTCCAGCGTTGCTCCAACGAGATTGTCCAACGTCAATTTCACTGCGAGTTACCGATGTTGGTCCACCGTTGGTCCAACGAGATTGTCCAACGTCCATTTCACTGCGAGTTACCGATGTTGGTCCAACGTTGGTCCAACGAGATTGTCCGACGTCTTCTTCACTGCGAGTTACCGATGTTGGTCCAACGTTGGTCCAACAAGATTGTACAACGTCCATTTCACTGCGAATTACCGATGTTGGTCCAACGTTGGGCTAACAAGATTGTCCAACGTCTTTTTCACTGCGAGTTACTGATGTTGGTCCAACGTTGGTCCAACGAGATTGTCCAACGTCTTTTTCACTGCGAGTTACCGATGTTGATCTAACGTTGGTCCAACGAGATTGTCCAACGACTATTTCACTGCAAGTTACCGATGTTGGTGCAACGTTGGTCCAACGAGATTGTCCAACGTCCATTTCACTGCGAGTTACCGATGTTGGTCCAACGTTGGTCCAACAAGATTGTCCGACGTCTTTTTCACTGCGAGTTACCGATGTTGGTCCAATGTTGGTCCAACGAGATTGTCCAACGTCTTTTTCACTGCGAGTTACCGATGTTGGTCCAACGTTGGTCCAACGAGATTGTCCAACGTCTTTTTCACTGCGAGTTACCGATGTTGATCCAACGTTGGTCCAACAAGATTGTCCAACGTCCATTTCACTGCGAGTTACCGATGTTGGTCCAATGTTGGTCCAACAAGATTGTCCAACGTCTTTTTCACTGCGAGTTACCGATGTTGGTCCAACGTTGGTCCAACGAGATTGTCCAACGTCTTTTTCACTGCGAGTTACCGATGTTGATCCAACGTTAGTCCAACGAAATTGTCCAACGTCTATTTCACTGCGAGTTAACGATGTTGATCCAACGTTGGTCCAACGAGATTGTCCAACGTACATTTCACTGCGAGTTACCGATGTTGGTCCAACGTTGGTCCAACGAGATTGTCCAACTTCTTTTTCACTGCGAGTTAACGATGTTGGTCCAACGTTGATCCAACGAGATTGTCCAACGTCCAACGGGTTCCAACGAGTTTGCAAGTTTCCGACGTTGGTCCAACGTTGGCTTGCTACCTGGGTCAGTGTGGCAAGAGATGGAGAGGAGCGGCCGGAGAAGCCAACCACCTGACATGACAATGCGATCACTCCCTCACTCACTCTAGACCTAGTAAAAACGTTAGTAATGTAATTTTGAAATTTTGAATTCAACAATGCTTCGGCGATTAAAACTTCACAAGTTTTCGTGAGAAACGTTATTATAAGTAATCAGAGTTGAGCTTGAATACACAACAAATATGATAGACCATTAATTTGATAACCCTTTAAATTTATTTAATCACTCAACCACTCCCAATACAAGAACGAAATTCCAGAACTCTTTTATTTTTCAACCTAAAGAGAATGTTTAAAAAATAAGTAAAAAAAACATGCACGCAACCATCACTCACCAAACGACCCAGAACATTCCCGCGCAATGTTTACAGATATCGACTATCGGCCATGAGGCTTTCTCGGAAGAGCAGACCACATTTTCACGGCCATCTAGCTCGGTCTACACCAATGCATTATACACACACTTTTGTTCAGGGCCTATACACCGTGTCTCAGATAAAACGAAACCGGGTTTCATGGCAGAAATTTTCTGTCATAATGAATAATTTCCTTGATGATATATATATGTCTGAAAAGCTCTGTGTCTCTTCTTTCATTTGATGTACAACTTATGGCACATTATTCAAGCATGACTGAATTAGAACAATGGAAAGTGGTGTTACCAATATTCCATTTGCACGCATAAATTTTAAGTTTGGGTGAGTTTGAAGGGTTGTAAACGTACTTATTTTTAAAAAGGACAAACACCACATGAAAGTCCATATTTGTATCTTTTACATGACACCTCATGCTAAAAAAATTAATGATTTATGCCAGAGAACGAGTACAATGAAACCATGCCTGATTTCTGCCCAAATGAGTGAAAGTTGAGTAAGAAGTCGCTCACCTTTCCTGACAATGGACTTTGATGCATGAGTGAATTTACACAAACATGGGGATCAGGGAAACCATGAGAAACAGGCTAGATCAGGACAATTACCCATTTGGGCTGGAATCAAGCATGATTTCATTGTACTTGTTCTCTGGCATAAATCATTTATTTTTTAATCATGAGGTGTCATATAAAAGATAAAATTATGTATTTTTATGAGGTCTTTGTCTTTTCTCAAAATAAGTACGTTTACTACCGTTAAAACTCACCCCAAAACCTCACCCAAACTTGCAATTTCTGCGCGCAAATCGAATTTTGGTAACACCTCTTTCCATTGTTCTAATTCAGTCTTGCGTGAATTATGTGCCATAAGTTGTACATCAAATGAAAGAAGAGACACAGAGCTTTTCAGACATATATATATCATCAAAGAAATTATTCATTATGACAGAAAATTTCTGCCATGAAACCCGGTTTCGTTTTTTCTGGGACAGTCTGTATTATAATGATCATTTGATTATAATATATTTATACTAGTATGGGCCTACCTGGCATGCTTACCTTGGATAAACTAGAGTGTTATGCAGCCTTGATGAAAAGTGGAGGTTTAATTCTGCGACATTCCCGATGTCGTCCATGTTTACATCAATTACTAATAGTCATGCTTTTTATGATACCCCTTTCATGGTGCACTTACCGATGAAAATACCGATGAAATTTCTTATGCAAGTTGAAATCGCTATACTTCCCCTCATAATCATCAACAATTGATCGGTAGTTTAATAAAATACAATCATCATCAACATAATCATTACATTTACTCATTCATTACCAAGTCATCGTCTATTTGTAATAAGTTTTTATTATTTGATTTATTGTCATCGATCAGCATCACATATTTATAAAAATCATCACCAAGTTTATTATTTTCAATATGACGCTTAAATTATAAGTATATACAGTTTCATCATCAATTATTCACAATTGACACAAGCCATCATAATGTGATATCAGCTGTTCTAAAATAAACTGATGAAAATATAACGATTGAACTTTGAACATCATCATCAATCAAAACCATCGCTAGTCACACATCAAATTAAATCACATATATAATCCTCTTCATCATCATTGTCATTATCAACATAACTAACTGGACAGTCAACAAATTATCATTATTAAAAGAAGAGGACAAACAAAAGTGTTTAGTTGAACAAGACGGACGGAAACAAGGGAAAGAATTTTTTTCTTCAATTCCGAATGTCTGTTGAAGCTGAAGGTTTCCGATGTTTTGAAGGAGCTTGGCAACAAAATGGCTGTGGTACTCTTTACTGCCTCGGAGCGTCTGTCATCTTCCTTAAAAGGAAAGAAGAAAATAAAACATGTTATGATTATGTTTATATAGTTAAATTTTGCACCATTAGACGATATGACAACATATCAAGGGGCCCAAGTTATTATGAATACCACGTCATTTTTGAAGCGCAAAATATTTTATTAACGCAAAACATGAGCACGCATATTGAAAGATAGTAACAATAATTAAATTATGCCAAACTTATCTAAAACATTGTTATTTTTCTTCTACAAATAAGTGAACAAAGTTAGGACAAATGCACTTCGAAAAAATGATATCTAAAACATCGTTTTTATAAACGCAAAATACAATCACGCACATTCAAAAATATTTAGAATAAAACAGAACTGTTGACAAATCCCGATTTGAAAATCAACTTATTCAGCAGATATCGGAAATATTTTGACATTGTTATGGCCCCGTTTTCCACTTCAAAAAACTGCGGAAGAAACGGGAATAAGTGTATCATTCAAACAGGAATATAACTTTCCAAAACACGTGTTTTTTTACCGGGTTTGTTTTACTGGGTTCCTGAAGTTTACCGCGCCATTATTATCTTCCGTATTAATTTGTTGATTTGCATATAATAATCCTTTAAGAACCCTCCACCTCCTTAGTTCTTTCGTATGAATTCGTTGATGATTTTTTTTTTATTATAATATTCTTTCAAAAGCCCCCACCTTAGTCCTAAACCGCGACATTATTATCTTCCGTATTAATTTGTTGATTTACATAATTATAATAATACTTAAACAACCCTCCACCTTCTTAGTCCTTTCGTATGCATTCGTAGATTTTTCTTTTATTATAATACTCTAACAAAAGCCCCCACCTTAGTCCAAACCGCGCCATTATTATCTTCCGTGTTAATTTGTTTTGTTTATATTATACAACCCCCCCCCCCTTATTCCAAACCCCGCCATTTATATCTACCGTTTCAATTTTTTGATTTGCATATAATAATACTTTAACAACCCTCCACCTCCTTCGTCCTTTCGTATGCATTCGTAGATTTTTCTGTTATTATAATACTCTAACAAAAGGCCCCACCTTAGTCCAAACCCCGCCATTATTATCTTCTGTAGCCCCCACCTTAGTCCAAACCGCGCCATTATTATCTTCTGTATTAATTTGTTTTGTTTAAATGATACAACCCCACCCCCCCCTTTATTCCAAACCCCGCCATTTATATCTACCGTTTCAAGTTGTTGATTTGCATAATCTTTAACAACCCTCCACCTCCTTATTCCTTTCGTATGCATTCGTAGATTTTTATTTTATTATAATACTCTAACAAAAGCCCCCACCTTAGTCCAAACCGCGCCATTATTATCTTCTTCATGAATTTGTTTTGTTTAAATTATTATCTTCCGTATGAATTTGTTTTGTTTAATAGAGGCCCAAGCTTAGTCCAACACTCGCCATTATGATCTTTCGTGTTAATTTGTTTTGTTCAAATGGTGTTAATTTGTTTTGTTCAAATGATTATCTTCTGTCTGTATTAATTTGTTTTGTTTAAATTATACAACCCCCCCCCCCCCTATTCCAAACCCCACCATTTATATATACCGTTTCAATTTGTTGATTTGCATATAATATTACTTTAACAACCCTCCACCTCCTTAGTCCTTTCGTATGCATTCGTAGATTTTTGTGTTATTATAATACTCTAACAAAAGGCCCCACCTTAGTCCAAACCCCGCCATTATTATCTTCTGTATTAATTTGTTTTGTTTAAATTATACAACCCCCCCCCCCCCTTATTCCAAACCCCGCCATTTATATCTACCGTTTCAATTTGTTGATTTGCATATAATAATACTTTAACAACCCTCCACCTCCTTAGTCCTTTCGTATGCATTCGTAGATTTTTCTTTTATTATAATACTCTAACAAAAGCCCCCACCTTAGTCCAAACCGCGCCATTATTATCTTCTGTATTAATTTGTTACTCTAACAAAAGCCCCCACCTTAGTCCAAACCGCGCCATTATTATCTTCTGTATTAATTTGTTACTCTAACAAAAGCCCCCACCTTAGTCCAAACCGCGCCATTATTATCTTCTGTATTAATTTGTTACTCTAACAAAAGCCCCCACCTTAGTCCAAACCGCGCCATTATTATCTTCCGTATTAATTTGTCTTGTTAAAGTTATTATCTTCCGTATGAATTTGTTTAGTCCAAACCGCGGCATTATTGTTCAAATGATTATCTTCTGTATGATTTGTCGATTTGTTATAACAGTAACAACCCCCACCCCCCCTTATTCCAAACCCCGCCATTTATATCTACCGTATCAATTTGTTGATTTACATAATTATAATAATACTTTAACAACCCTCCACCTCCTTAGTCCTTTCGTATGCATTCGTAGATTTTTATTTTATTATAATACTCTAACAAAAGCCCCCACCTTAGTCCAAACCGCGCCATTATTAACTTCTTTATTAATTTGTTTTGTTTAAATTATTATCTTCCGTATGAATTTGTTTTGTTTAATAGAGGCCCAAGCTTAGTCCAACACTCGCCATTATGATCTTTCGTGTTAATTTGTTTTGTTCAAATGGTGTTAATTTGTTTTGTTCAAATGATTATCTTCTGTCTGTATTATACTTATTAATTTGTTTTGTTTAAATTATACAACTCCCCCCCCCCCCCCTATTCCAAACCCCGCCATTTATATATACCGTTTCAATTTGTTGATTTGCATATAATAATACTTTAACAACCCTCCACCTCCTTAGTCCTTTCGTATGCATTCGTAGATTTTTGTGTTATTATAATACTCTAACAAAAGGCCCGACCTTAGTCCAAACCGCGCCATTATTATCTTCTGTATTAATTTGTTTTGTTTAAATTATTATCTTCCGTATGAATTTGTTTTGTTTAATAGAGGCCCAAGCTTAGTCCAACCCTCGCCATTATGATCTTTCGTGTTAATTTGTTTTGTTCAAATGATTATCTTCTGTAAGAATTTGTCGATTTGTTATAACAGTAACAACCCCCACTCCCCTTATTCCAAACCCCGCCATTTATATCTACCGTATCAATTTGTTGATTAACATATAATAATACAAATGGTATACACATTTTGGAAAGCATCATTCTGTTTCTGAATCACTGCACTATGATAATCATCTACCGATCGTAACACTCGTAGTATGAATAAAAAAGATGCGGTCGAAAGAAAGAGCCCGGTTGAGGAAATTCCGAAATGTCACTCGGGCCGAAAGCGCGTTGGCGCGTTGGCGCGTTGGCGCGTTGGCACCATATTAGAGCTCTACCGATCGTAACACTCGTAGTATGAATTAAAAAGATGCGGTCGAAAGAAAGAGCCCGGTTGAGGAAATTCCGAAATGTCACTCGGGCCGAAAGCGCGTTGGCGCGTTGGCGCGTGGCGCGTTGGCACCATAGAGCTACCATAGCTGTAATATAGGAAAATTTACAGCTCTAAATAGGCGATCGAATTGGCGAATATAATACTATTCTGTATAACTATAAAAGCGCGTTGGCGTTGGCAAACCCACGACCCCCATAGTCGAGTGGTGGGGTATTCTGCAGTTAAGCCGTTTTATGCATTAACTCACCATTTCACTCCAGATGGAACTTTCAAAATGAAAATTCTTGTCCACAATGTGTCAATTTTGCAAATTTCGCGTTAACGTCGACGTGAATGCCCGTTTCAAGCATGCTGACTGTGTTGTAATGGCGACTCGGTTTTTTTCTGGTTCGTGTCCGAGTGCGCTCTCTACGCTGCAATTACGTACATGCGACACAATGCATTGCATAGCGATGTTTAGTTACGTGACGCTGCTACTGTGCACTCTCTTCGAGTGTCGACCATTCGAGATCGGATGTTGATCTTCCATCAAGACGTTGACTATTAACGCCGTAATTATGTGAACCAATGTCATCACGCTCTGCTACCAACATACATTCATGTGACTAAATGATTACGCCTTGTAAAAGACTAGTTGAACGAACTTTCATGTTTACATGTGTAACCCGTATGTCACACGTCCCAGGTTCATAAATAAAAGAATTACACTTTGGATCAAGTCTTAAAGAAATAATCCGGCAATGCCTTTATTAGCTCGTTGTCAATTAAGGCAATAACAAAATAGTATGTTCATAATCAATGATCACACACAAAATAATTCATGCATATAAACATTTATGCTAACACTCAATATTATACTAGAATTCTTTAAACAAATGTACTTAATTATAATTATCCTAAAGCCGGCACTTAAAGCTTATTATCTTAAATTTAAAGTTCTCGCGATTTTAAAGTTCTATTTTATTTAGTTCCGCGCCATTCGTAGCTGGAAGATAACTGGTATATAGAAAGAAGGGATGGTTGCAAATGTCGCGCAGCCGAAGTGAAGTTTATCAGACCCAGTCTGATGTCTGCATCGTTAAAGATGGGCTATACAAAAGAAATAAAATGCAAAGCTTTCTCTAGTACAATACAACATAATAAATTATAACTACATAATTTATCTAAATATTTAATGCAAGCATTTAGCATTCAAACCCTAAGGTTTCTCAATAAAAAAGTAATCCCAATTTGGCTTTTCATCTAATTTGCTTATCAAAGAACAACATAATGTTAGTAAATATACAATAACGCATGCAATAGTCTATATGGTCAGAGTACATTCCATCCAACAAAGTTTTAGTGTCAATCACATTATAAGCCCGTAATGCTGTCGCAACACAAATAGTGAGCTTGTGGCTATCTGAGCGACCTGAACAGCATTACTTGATTCGGAGTTCCGCAAAAATATCAACTTTAAGACAGGAATAATAATCGTATCATTATTATTCTAATAATCACTATAATACATATAGTGCTATCATCTATATCGCAATTTGGATTAAATAGTGCATCCACGCGCAGCTCAACTCTCCTGGAATAGACTGTACCAGTGACCATGTACACTATAAATAGGGTGTTAGTAAACATAATATCATCATTCGCATCCATCCTACTCAGTCTGCATATTATGACTTACTCCCTTAGCCCTGTAATGGGCATCAAAACTATTTATAGCACAAGGGGTGTTTCCCCGACATAATAACCCATGACCTCAGTATCAGGTCAAGCCTTAAAGTGCGCCAGTTCTAATAAAAATCACTCTATTTACAATATAATAAGCAGCTTTAATTTGCTTATTCAGCCTAACACATTCATAGCACAATTTTCGTGAAACAATCAAGTTCACATATACATCTGTACACACATCTAAATGCTCGTCAACATAATCTATTAAAGTTATGACTCTCGTCAAACATTCACTCCAAACAAGAGTTATCAAACAAGAATTGTATGTATATTGGAATTCTTGACTAACACTTCATTGAAAGTAAATTATACAAGACTTATTCTACATGCAATTAAATAGACATAATGCATATAGTTATTCATATTACTTCTCAACAAACACATTCACACATTCTGAATGTATACAAAACAAAATTATATGGCTTACCTATACAAAAGAGCCAACACTCGTTCATTCTTCTAGGATCGTCTAAAAATGGTGACTGTGATGTGACATCAATGTCAAACAACTCCAATTATTTATAAGGCTTCGAGGATAAGAATTAACTTTACTCTCCTCACACCAACTTATTCATATTCAACTCCAAAACTATATCAATAAAGTTCTATAAACTGGAGTTTCAAATAACTAAATCAAAGAAAAAGGATTTTCAAACAATCAATCCTTTAAAACGTTGGAGCACACAATCCATAACTTAAAAAGAAGTTCCAAACATGTAGTGAAGTAATAGCAGGTAGAAGGCAAATGGTGGTGAGCCCACTAAATCACATAGTTTTGTTAAACGCTACAAAACTTTTTAACACACAAAAGTATGTTTAACACGCCTGACCAATCGGGAATTATCATCCCAACTAATGTTAGTATCCCTTCATCTCATTGGGCCCTTCTTTAATACATTCATGGAAGGGGCAATATCATTGGACAATGGTCACTCCCTGGGGTGACCAAAGTAAGGGGGGGGATTTCAATAGGAGCCATGGTCGCTGTAGACCAGTCCTATGAACAAAGGATCCATTTAAAAGGGCATGGACCTACATATACCAGCACATTTATGAACATAACAAATAAATCACTGGCTAAGGGCAGAGCCACTTAAAGATAATGTGTGGTACCAACTGAATACACTCAAGGCAAACCACTTGTGAGTGAATATAATATATATATATCCAAACTTAGGGTATCGATGTTGCAATAATGTTTCAATGTAATATGTTAAAACACAACATTAATCTTACCACTATATTCTCACATCAAAGTAGTGTTCAACCTTTAATACACTTATCATAAAGATTAATCATAACACACTTGTATATTACGATCAGGATTACTGTATCAACTCTTCAAAATCGAATCAATTATCAGTGTTTCTGCAACTATAAACAATCAATATCAAAAGTACATGCACAACGTGCATATGTAAGGTATGTATCTAAAGCTCTTACTAAGAGCAATAACGTATATAGCAAAGTACATTATAATACACTAAACTACAAAGTTCATATCTCATCATGTAGCAAACATAGTATGCTACCTTTAAAATAATACACACTGTACCTACCAGTAAGTGTAGGGGTATAAAATCAATAAAACTTGGCCATGAAAGAAGTTTCTCCCTAGCCAAACAAACGGTTCCTTCTCTCATATATTTATGACAAGCGCTACTCATTGTGTCCTTCTGGACACTAATACCATCAAAGCCTACAAGGCTATAACCGGAATGACCACTGTTTAAAAGCCAACAAGCCCAAATTTTAAGAGAGGGGGAAATGGATGAAGAGAAAAGAGAGGGCGGTTAATAAAGGGGATGGGGAGGCGTCGCTGATCTATAGCAGCAAGCAATATAAAATGTATGAGGCATATACAGTAACCCAAATTTTAAGGGGGTTACACATGTTATATCGATATCTGCTACCGTACCGATAGCTGGCGCGTGTTAATGCTGTAACCGATCATCGGATCGGCATGCCGATCCCGATCCGATCATGCTTGATGGGATCATTTTTGCCGATTTCCGATCATGCAGAAAAAATCAGGAAAAAAATCGGATCGAAAAAAAAAAAAAAAAAAAAAAAAGTTTTTTTTTATTTGAAAAATGATCCCCAAAAAACATATTTTGGGAATACCAATTAATACCAAAGCAACATATTATATCCATATGAATAAGCCCAAGGTAATCTTGTATGGTTATGCTTTCATTTAAAACTGATTACCTCTCCTTTCACAAAATTTCGATCCGATTCTGAGCTTAGTCCCATGTGATTCTAAAAGGTTACGCCAAATTGATCACATGGGACTAAGCTCAAAATCGGCGTGATTAATTTTGTAAAGGAAGAGGTAATCAGTTTGAAATGAAAGCATACCCGTACAAGATTACCTTGGGCTTATTAATATGGATATATGTTGCTTTTGTATTAATTTATATTCCCAGAATATGTTTTTAGGGATCATTTTCCAAAGAAAAAAAAACGTTTTTTTTTTTTTTTTTTTTTTTTACCGATCCGATCCGATCGCTGCGATCCGATTTTCATCGATCAAATTTTGCCGATCCGATCAAACGATCCGATCATCAAGGTCAGTTACAGCAGCCGCGTGTACAGTCGGCCTTTTCCTGCCAATTCCCGAAGGAAGCCGGAATCACAAAATTTTCCCGCTGAAAATGCAGATTTGGTGAGCATAGCAGAACGTATTTTTATTAAAATTTGTATAATAAAAAATGATAAAATGTTGCACTAACCATTTATATATAGCTGGAGCGCAAAAGAAGTGAGAAAGAGAAGGTATGTGAGAGAGAAAAATCGGAAAGGTAGCTTCGACCTCGATAAGCACTAGTGTAAGGTAAATGGTTACTGTATGTATACAGAACCATCTTACAGTGTAGATGTGCTTCAATCTAGGTATGGGTTTGTTGACAGGCTGTTCTTTTCTCTCTATTTGTAGTTCAAATGTGTCCCATAGATTGTACCACTGACTGTGTGCACTTTGAATGATAATATAGTAAATAGTTACCGACTTTGTCGTTTTGAAGACTGCAAAATGTAGAAATAAAATGATTATTTCCCGTCCGTTTTCCTTACCGATGCGTCCTAAAACAGAGCTTTCAACTGCTGAACGCAACAGTGTACGAATGGCCGGTATTGTTATCTCCATAGGCATAGAAGTATGACTCCAACACTGCCAAGTATGACTCCAACACTGCCAATGAGTGATTTCAAGTTCGGTGTTGGGCTGGTGTTAGTGTGGTGTTACTCCAAGAGCAGCTTAAATCGAGCTCAAAATCAGCCGTTCGGTTTGGGAGAACCGATACCGATAGTGCTATCGATATCTAAACACCGCCCTAACACCAGCGAAAAAGAACAAAAAGGGTTTAAAATGCCGACGAAAATGCCGAAACCCTTTTTCAAATCATTTCAATCATTACGTTTATGATACTGCTGTTCATAATTCAGGGTAATCTGAGACGATAATATGCATTTCTGTCAGTTAGTAAATGTAAAATCATACAATTTGCATTATTTCTTTTGTTATTAGGAGTGGGCTATACGGGGGTGAAAAATACTTTTTTTGTCATTTTATTTTCGGGACAGTTTTTTTGTATTCCATTTGCCCTATCTCAACATGAAATGACAATATTTTTTTCCTGGGGTCGAAGAAAAAAGTGTGCAGGGCCAAAATCCAAGATGGCCGCCGTTTTTCCTTAAAAATCACATTTTCGGCCATAACTTTGTCATTAGTGGGTCTCTTTATTTGGTTTTGGTGTTTAACCCTATGTTTTGGGGGTTAAGGGATCTATTTATGCAGTTAAAAATACTGTAAAATATTCAGATATTGTGTTAAGGCATATTTTGACAATTTTTACCCCTTTTTAACTCAATTTTGAACCATGCCCGTTTTTTTAAAAAGCTAGAGAACAAGTTGAAAGTGACAAAATAATATTCATAGCCCCCATAACCCTCACACTTGACAAAATTTTCAGCCTGGGGTTATGCAAAAAAAGTGTGCAGGGCCAAAATCCAAGATGGACGATGTTTTCACATTTTCAGTCATAACGTTGTCATTTTGTGGTGTTTTTACTTGCTTGTGGTATCTATCACCATGTTTTGGGGGTCAAGCAATCTGATATGCATCTAAAAATAGTCACAAGCCATCAAATGTTGAGTTAACACCATTTTTTAGTACATTTGAACTCCTTTTAAACCTAAATTAGCATATTTTGTGAAACTGTCTTCAATTTCTTCAATTTTCTTCTAAAGAAGTCCCCGGTTCCTGAAACGGTCACAGGCACAATCTGCTGCACTATAGTGTCCTGGATGTCATCAGTCCCAGGTGGTCGCTGCCAAATTTCATCTCCGGTACCAGCACACATCAGGTGATCCACTCGGAAAGTTCAGTCCCCATTATCATCCAGGTACATGTAGAACCCAATATACCATCTTTTGGTACAGGTCTCTCTCATCCCAGATGACAGCAAGTGGTTGGTTAGTCTGAAACATAAGTACTTTTTCAGAGTGAGACATTCCCTCTGCCTCTTGGGCTCCCATCAATGTTTCCAGTATCTCCTCCTGGCAAGGAAATACCACTGCTTCCTATGCTTGGTAATCATCCCCGAGAAGTACTGTTAAGTTCTCGATCATCTCTTTCTCTGATAATTTGTTGATCTTGTAAGGGTCCCTGCGGACATCTGCATCACGTTGATGTGTGACTCTCTGGTACTGAATCTCCTGCCTCAAGAACGTCTTCAGCTCAGGCTATTTCTCAGCTATTTGTACTTTAAAGGCCCCCCTTCCCCCCCCCCCCCCCCCCCCCCAAAAAAAAAAGAAGCTTTATTAGGAATGAGAAAGTGACAAATTCTCTGAAAATTAACCTAGGCTTTAGCCTAGTTTAAGTGTAATTAATGATAGGAGTAGGCTATACGTGCGTGAAAAAGACTTTTTTTGTCATTTTATTGCCCAAGAGGTAGAGGGAATGTCTCACTCTGAAAAAGTACTTATGTTTCAGCCTAACCAACCACTTGCTGTCATCTGGGATGAGAGAAACATGTACCAAAAGATGGTATATTGGGTTCTACATGTACCTGGATGATAATGGGGACGGAACTTTCCGAGTGGATCACCTGATGCATGCTGGTACCGGAGATGAAATTTGGCAGTGACCACCTGGGACTGATGACATCCAGGACACCTTAGAGCAACAGATTGTGTCTGTGACCGTTTCAGGAACCAAGGACTTCTTTAGGAGAAAGTCGCATTATGTTTTAAGCAACATCGCAGAAATTGAAGACATGTATCACGAATTATGCTAATTTACATAAAAAAGGAGTTAAAATGTAGTCAATAATGGTGTTAACTCAACATTTGATGACTTGTGACTATTTTTAGATGCATATTAGATTGCTTGAACCACAAAACATGGGGATATACACCACAAGCAAGTAAAAACACCACAAAATGACAAAGTTATGGCTGAAATGTGATTTTTCAAGGAAAACGGCGGCCATCTTGGATATTGGCCCTGCACACTTTTTTGTATAACCCCAGGCCGAAAATTGTGTCAAGTGTGAGGCTTATGGGGGCTATGAATATTATTTTGTCACTTTCAACTTGTTCTCTCGCTTTTTAAAAATGTTCTCCAATATAATTTACCCATTAATTTCAGGTCTACGGGCAGGGTTTAAAATTGGGTTAAAAAGGGGTAAAAAATGGTCAAAATATGCCTTAACACAATATCTGTATATTTTACAGTATTTTTAACTGCATAAATAGATCCCTTAACCCCCAAAACATAGGGTTAGACACCAAAACCAAATAAAGAGACCCACTAATGACAAAGTTATGGCTGAAAATATGATTTTTAAGGAAAAACGGCGGCCATCTTGGATTTTGGCTCTGCACACTTTTTTCTTGGACCCCAGGCAAAAAATGTTGTCATTTCATGTTGAGATAGGGCAAATGGAATACAAAAAAACTGTCCCGAAAATAAAACGAGAAATTACCCATTTATAGCCCACTCCTATTGTTATTAGAATAATTCTAAAGACGTGTCACGAGTGTCATGCGCGAATTTTGACAAAATATTGATTTGCAGCTGAACAGTGCTATACGCAGCGGAACATTCACTACGCATTACGCCAGAAGTTGCGGCGTTCTTAGTCTGCTCGTGGCCGTTAACGGCGTTGCATGTGCATGCATGAGTGAGTGAGTGTAACAATGATTTAAATAAATAATTTATAATTATACTAGTTAATGAATCGGGTCAATCTATCAATCAATCATTTAATCTAACTATCAATCAACCAATCAATGAGTGAGTGATCAGTAAATAGGCTATAATATAGTGAGTTCATAAAACAATGATTGAATTAAATAATTTTTAATTATGGTGAATGAATCGGGTCAATCTACCAATCAATCAATTAATCAATCAACCATCAATCAATCCAATCAATCAATCAATCAATCAATCAATCAATCAATCAATCAATCAATCAATCAATCAATCAATCAATCAATTTAATTTAATTATTTGACACACGGAGCTATACTTGACTACCGAAGTAGTTGGTACGGTAGGACTTTTTCTCGGTCGATTACCCTCCGAAACATTTTATTTCATTTTTATATATTTGTTATTTAATAAACCGGCCAGGAGGTTGCAAAAAAGGCCTTGTCTATATCTAGCTATATACTATAGTCGTATCTAGTTTAGTCCAGTTTATTTCTGACTAGGTCTAGGCCTACTGCCATACTGGGCCTATGCCCAGGCGAAGCCAGGCAAGCACGGTTGAACTATAATATAATAATTACATGAATAATTAAGCAATATTCCATGCAGCATGATATCACTATCATATCAGTACCATATATAGAACTAGAGTAGTCTAGTCAAGACCGTAATTGTAATAGCGTCAGTCAGTGCAGTGCAAGTGGAATAAACAGAGGCAAATGTTTGCTTTATGGCTGCCTAAAACACTAAGGGTGGAATTCTCATCAACGGGCTAAAATAACCAAAAGGTTTTTTAACCAATAGGTTTTTTAGCACAGTGCTAAAGAAAACCTGCCATTTGGTATTCTCAAGCAACGGGTTAAAAAACCAAAAGGTTATTTTAACCTTTTGGTCTGACCAAAAGGTTATTTCAACTGAGCATGCTCAGATCACATCACATGACCCCAAAACCATTGCGGGGGTCCTTTCCAGGGCCCCGCCCCCCAACCCACCCCTTTTCCAGGCAAGGTCAACGTACTGTGTCGATCAGCTGGCTGAGTCCCGAGCTCGAGTTCGTGCCTAGCCAAACAAAAATCAAATCTGGTGGTTTATTTCCCGTCTAGAAACTGTTTAATGGAATATTTCATGTGAAATACAATTTAGTCTTTCAAATGATTGTCAAAATGGCAAATAATTCCACACAAATACACGGAATTCTGCATCACATCAATCGAGTTACAATAATTAGTCCTGTCCCAGTCCCGTACATACAAAAGCGTGTACAGTTAATTCACGCCAACCCAATGGAAACAATTATGTTGTTCTTCGCGGCTACTGTTAATCTGCAGAAAACTAGAAGAAATATTTATTTAGGAAATAATTTATTTACTGATTTTGAATGATGTCCAAAACTCCTAAAATAAAGAAATAGCATTATTGAGCATCGAAGCGTCATCCTAAGAAAAAACAAACATCTGATTTAAATAATTCTTAGTTCTATAGACTAGTATACTATCCAACAGTAGATTGACTTTCAAGAAAATACTGCTGAAATTGTGCATACCGCAAACTGCCGTGCGCATACCGTATTGGAAGGTATAGAGTGGAATTTGTACTTGTCGTGTGATGCAATTTGACACCCTAGCTTACTTAACATTTATTTCAAAGAAATACATGAGACTTTGTTGTGTAATAGTGATCATTCTTACAAAACCATACCAGAAGATTTTTGTTTTTCTCAATTTTGTTTACGATCAGATGGGTAGATAGTAAATTTAATTTGCTTTGTTATAATTTTGTTCATACATGTATTTTGGGTACCGGGTGTCAAATTGCTCCCAAAAAATGGTCAGATGTTGTATGTCAAATTGATTACTATTATTATCATCTCCCATTTTTTTTTTCATACAGTTATCATCACCTCATCAACAACATCATCATCATCATCATCATCATCATCACCATCAACATTATCAACATATTTATCATCACCGTCATCGTCATCATCACCACCATCAACAAAGTTATCATCACCGTCATCGTCATCACCACCATCACTGCTTCATTTAAGTCGTGATCATCACTTCAACATAATCAATCCTATCATCAACATTCACAGAAATTAATTGAAGTTTTGTAAAAATGTTGTGAATATAATCTGCTATGTTTTAATCTTATAAAAAGAACAAGCCAATTCAAAACATAGAAAACAAACATGTACGTATAACAAATAGCAAATTGAACGAAAGTGATTGCATATTTTGTTTTCACGATCACAGTTCTCAAAAATGTGGATATCAATCAAAAGTTAAAACTTACAAAGCATGTTGAACAGTATTCAATGTGATGAAAATTTGTATTACATTACAATCTATAGAGAGAAATCGATACATAAATCCTTTCAAAATTGTTGTCGACATATAGCTTAGCTAAAGCAATTATAGAACAAAATGTATTAGTAATTCATTCTCAGTTATTAATGCAACAAAACGTTGGAATAGAGACATCAGACATTAAAGAAGTTTTAAAGAAAAAATTGTTACATACTAAGAAAAATTCACATCCCAACATGAATCATCTTTATACAGGTATTTGTTTGAGCAGTACCCCAAACATTTCATTGTACAGGGAAATCCCGTTATAACGAGCTCGCATATAAAGATTTAAATGTTTGTTATTAATTTGGCCGTTTATAACGAGGTACGGCTTATAAAGAGGTAAATTTGATAGTCCCGACTACCTCGTTATAACGGGGTTTCCCTGTATATATTATACGTTATCAAGTTACATGTATATAAGTTATTAAAAACACTTCCTATTTCCATCATAGACAAATTTGTATTTTGAGTGATATTTGTTTGTCTTTGAATTTTAAACTCAATTCATTGTTGCCTATTTTAAAGGAATCTAGTAACTTTGTTGACATGTGCAAAAATTGATGAATGGTTGTTACAATGTGTATTGTTGCAATCTGATATGTCCACAGAGTAATGTCTGAACATTTTGTGTATATGGCCGAGTAATGAGCGTAAATGCAATGAGATAGTCATTAATCGTGAATATCTATTTGAGGAAAGGGAAATACAAAAAAATGTCCCATGCTTCTATTTTTTATAGAAATACAACATAGTAAACCCGCTGGAGTTCTGGAGTTTTGAGGATTTGCTTAATGTTACTTGATCCCTTTAATTTAAAGGGATAGTTGAGTATTGGTAATATCCAAAGTGCCCCCCCCAAAATTAATTGTAACGGATTTGGTTGATTTCAATTCCATATGAAAGATCATCGAAAAAAACATGGGAAATACTAATAATTTCCATTAAAATGCTCTCATTGTTGTGAAATTTGCTTTCAAAATATCATTATAAAAGTGGTTGACGCCCGGGTATCACTTTTTAGAGAACGCTAGCGCGAGTCGCTAGCGATCTAGGTCCTCGTGATAGAGAACTGAAACTAAATATTTTTGTGCACGCTAATTGTGCTTAAAACTATACATATGATACGGTACTTACCAGCAATTCACTCTCCAATATGTGATCCAACTATCGGGTTGATTAAGATTATGATTTTTCCCTCCATTCCGCAAAAAAGCAGTGATATATGCGCCTCATGGACTTGTCTCCGTGTGTTAGCGCGACTCCGAAACGAAAGGCGAACAAACGGGGCTTGCAGTCATGTACATACTACACGTACTATTACCGCGCAATGCACTACAGTCCCGTATTAGGACCTAGAACGCTAGTTCTTCGCGCTGGCGTTCTCTAGAGTTAATTTGACACTTCGAGTTGTAACGGCTCTTTTTGAATGATAACAGGGGTTTTATTTTGTGGTTTGTAATTGTGTATACTTTTCGAGCATGGTGAAGTAATAACTATTAGTTTGTACCGTAATCGTGCAGGTTTTGGTTACTAAAGTTAAGTTTGACCAATACTCAACTATCCCTTTAACCTTTCTTTACTATAACAAATTGATTTATTGAATTTTCTACCATTTGTACACAAGTGATAGTTTACTAATGGCTAAGGCGGAGATATTTTACTGGAAAGCAGAAAATGATGATGAATTCAGATCAGCATTAAAGGGGAAGGAAAAGCTGGAAACATAGCAGCCTCGAGTGCTCAGTCAAAACAGTGTATACTGTTTTTTAGAATGTTATTATTTCCATTACTAGTGATATACAACTAATAGTGACATGGATTCTGCACTTATCAGCAGTAGCCTGCAAAATTTTCAGCATTTCCGTCCCCTTTAATCAACATGTTGGACAAGTGCCAGTGGTGAGACAGATATCACAGTTATCATCTGATGCACAAGATAGGCCTTGATGTCCCGGTGGTGTCACTAAATATTGACAATTTGTACACATGATCGTTTGATTATGAGTAATAAGGAGTCTTTTAGCATGTGTTTGTGGCCATTTTATAACCAAGGTATAATAGTTCAAGAGTATGTCTACGTAAAATAGAAAAAATTAAACAAATTTCATTAAAATGTTTGCAAAATTAAAAAAAAAGGGATCCTTTTCATGAAGGGCCACAAATAACATTTTATCTGTGTATTGGTCTTGCTACTACTTCTGACGCAGCATTCAGCACTCTGCATACAGAAGACTGCGGCATCTGGGCCTCATCACCATGCACCTTCTGGAAGGAGCCTAGTAATCAATAATTAAAAAGAAAAGGAAAAAAGAAATAATGTCATGGATGGTATCTGGTGAAATAACTCGCATCTCTGATCAATTACAGAAATCATAATCTGGATAAATTTGGTATTTGACATTAAATAGTAATAAAGGTTGTAACATCTCACCATTCAATCAGATCACAAGCGTAGTTCAAATAACTTCAATCAGTTCATGATGCTTGCGACTGAATAACTCACAAAGAGTCCAAGAAGTATTAGTTTCAGGAGACTTTACTCTCGGTCTCTGGTTGCAAAGTGTACATAGAAAGTGGTTTGTTCAAAACCACATAATTGTACTTTGTCTGTGTGTGCGTGTGTGTGTGTGTCATTACATGGTCTTATTCCTTGACACAACCAATGTCACCTAGCAGTAATGCCACTTAGGTTTGGCATGTTTCTCTGGAAATAATTTATTTTTCTGATGGGCGGGAATTACTGGGAAATATAATTGCTCACTTGGGAAGGAACAAACAAACAAACAAATATTATAATCTAATCTGGAATTGATTACTTACCTGTATATGGACAGGTAATGACCATCTCTTGCCGTAGTCCCTTCTCAGATCCTCATCCAGCATGTAGATGACGTACAGGGTTGTTTCTTTGGAAAACATGTACCTGGACCTGAATGCCTCATCATCGTAGTGCTCCAGGGGATTTATGCGGTCTGCCAAACCCCTCTCTGGCCTCCGCCAACCCCTGTAAGTGCGCCAGATGGCGAAGGTGTGCCAGATGATCCATGATCTGCAACAAAATATTAGACATTAAAAACAATATCTTCACATAATTTCAACACATATTGAAACATAGAATGCATCATATTGATTTTCCACACATGTGCACATGGTACTGTTCATTCAACATTCAAACATGAGACAGGACAGCAGGTTTAAATTGAAATATTATAATAAAAATAATGGTGGCTTCTTATATAGAGCAGGTTCCATCTTTCGACACTTGCAGCGCATCAACATTTTCCCCCCGACATCTGATACATACTGCACGCAATTCAGCGCACAAAGTGCACATTGTCCACTCCCTGAGGAGCATTCCAGCTAGGCAACCTCGTAGGTGTGCACAGTGCTAAGTACGACCACACGCACGCATAAAATCTGCCGTCTATTTGGCGTGCGCAGTACTTGAACTCTGCTTGAATGGAGACCGAGGTGCATAAATCACTAATTATGATGCGGAATGGAGCGAAAAAATTGTATCCACCCCAAAGTTGTATTACATATTTGTGCACTCATCGGTGGTATGTAATGTATCATTAATATGTATCATTTTAAGCACAATTATCATGCACATAAAATGTGTAATTCGGGGGCAGTATTAGCTGGACCTAGAACGCCAGTGCTTCTCTAGAGTTACTAGATATGGAAACAATATGTTGCATTCATCACAAATTAAACAAATTACCTTTGGTCTTGGTCTCTTGGAGCTCTAGCCTTGTACTTTTTGCAGCACTGGTAGTTTCAACAATTGCTGTAGCACTTGAGAAAGCTTGCTTCCTTGGCACACCAAAAAGGATACAAATTAAAACAAACATACGTTATTGAAGAATTGAATTGAAGCGTTATAATTGATTGAAAATGAGCAAAGAAAAATAGGTTTTGACGGGAATTGAACTCAAGATTGCTATACCGGTGGTAAACCATTCAGCAAAAAAGATGCTTGAATGGGAGACACTCCCGCAAAACATTGCTCCATTCATTACAATTATATTATATATAATATCTCGCTCTCACTCTCCCTGGCTCATTCATGACTCATAATGGTTATAAAGTGCTATTCCCTTTGAGGTTCATAGCTTATAAATATTTCTACACATCATTTGGTATTATTTGAACCTGTTTTTATATTACTTAAATATGCCCTGAAAATCAATTGGATTCTATTAATAAATTAAGACTAAAAATGTATGTGATTTATGTACGTCTGTCAAAAGAAGACACATAATCTGTCAAAGTTATTTAACAATTCAAAAATAGAAAAAGTCAAAATCTGAAATCATAATTTTCTATCAATCTAGAGTTAGCAATTACCTTTTGTTTTGTCTTCAAAGTTCAAATGTCACGGTTGCAACTTGAAATTCTGCAAACTCTCCACTCCAGGACCAGGTCTCCAGCTAAGATCATGCAGCCCCTTAAACAAAAATAAAGAGAAAATGTTTTAGTAAACTTTTACGTAAAAAATACACTGCACAAAAAAACACCAGGCATATTCATCGATTTCGAAACGTATTTCATTTTCAAATCAAAATTTATTTTCACTATTCACAATTTATCCAGAAACAGAGCTCTTGTTATCATGGTAATATCAAGTTATGAAAGAAAATGAAGAATAATAACAGACGGTCCATGACCATGAGAGAGCATGTCTATGTCAATTATTATGATTGGCGATTTGCCACCGGTAACACGTACACCGAAATCGGTAACGCGTTACCGAATTCCTCTATGTTTCAAGGGGCCGTTCTTAGATAAAATCAAACTATTCTTTCTAGCGTGTTCATCTGATCGGCAATCTTAAAAGAATCTCCACCATTTCATTAGTAAAATGAACATGCTAGTTTAAGGGAGGGTATATTTAAAAGGATGGTTTCTCTGTCAAATTGAGCAGACTGATTTCTTGGTTCTCGTAAAATTTTCATTAAACAAGACGTAAAATTTCATGCATGGGACTGGGTTTTTTTAAACTGGTGCGAAGATGCATACGTTCCATGTGACATACCCGAGGTTCGGATTAAATTAAGATGATACAAACACACTAACATAACTAAACCCACAACTGAAGGTAAACTACATGAAATAAATGTTATGAATAAACAAACATACTTACGATTTATGCTGGAACGATTCCAGAAATCATCTTCTTATTCTGAAGACTTTGCCTCGTTTTGGTCGAAAACGGTCGAGGGTTTTCACTTAACCCGGCTCTGAGAGCAGGTCTAAAGTTCCGGGTTATCAGGGGTGTCGATCCTGGGGGGGCAGGGGGGGCGGTCGCCCCCCCAATGAAAATATTGGGGGGGCGAACATATCATTTCGCCCCCCCAATAATTCCGAAAATGAGGAAGAAAAAAATCGACTGATATAATGCCAAAGAGGGGAAAGACACATTTATCAATAATTAATCTTCAAAATAGCCGTTTTTTTTAGTTTGAAAAGGACTGTACATCTCTTTTTTTTTTGGAATATCATGTCCCCCGGCACATTTGAAAAAGGAGCAGATTGTCCCCCTCCCTTTGTCATTATGTATGTTTGGTTCCATACCTATATACTTCATATTACGTGATATTTCTGTCTCAGGTATGCACCAAATCGCACAATTTCACACCCAAAAATACAAAAGCTCCCTACTGTGGGAGGGGGACACCCCCTCCCACATCCTCCCCCGCTCGGTCGCTTCGCTTCCTCGCAATGTCTCCCCTACACTTTTGAGAAATTGTTGACGCCCTTGCTTAGTTTCATGGGAGCCCAATGCCCTAGACTATATCGATGGCTCTATAGTATACATGATCACGTGGATCCATCTCATGCAAGGCTCAGACCGACACGAGACCGAATAATTCGGGGACGTTGCGGGGACGTTCGGGGTGCTAGCGGTTTGGTGTCGAAGTGGTATCGGAATTGTCGGTCTCTTTTCGAGGTCCAGTTCGGACTCCGAATTTGTCGGAGTGGGTTCTTTCGAGCGTGCTTGAAAGAACCCACTCCGACAAAGTATCGGGGTGCTTGCGGGGACGTGTCGGAGTCGTGTCGGGGACGGTTCTGGGAATGCGGCAGGGGTGTCGATCCTGGGGGGGCAGGGGGGGCGGTCGCCCCCCCAATGAAAATATTGGGGGGGGGGGGGGGGGGCGAACATATCATTTCGCCCCCCCAATAATTCCGAAAATGAGGAAGAAAAAAATCGACTGATATAATGCCAAAGAGGGGAAAGACACATTTATCAATAATTAATCTTCAAAATAGCCGTTTTTTTAGTTTGAAAAGGACTGTACATCTCTTTTTTTTTGGAATATCATGTCCCCCGGCACATTTGAAAAAGGAGCAGATTGTCCCCCTCCCTTTGTCATTATGTATGTTTGGTTCCATACCTATATACTTCATATTACGTGATATTTCTGTCTCAGGTATGCACCAAATCGCACAATTTCACACCCAAAAATACAAAAGCTCCCTACTGTGGGAGGGGGACACCCCCTCCCACATCCTCCCCCGCTCGGTCGCTTCGCTTCCTCGCAATGTCTCCCCTACACTTTTGAGAAATTGTTGACGCCCTTGCTTAGTTTCATGGGAGCCCAATGCCCTAGACTATATCGATGGCTCTATAGTATACATGATCACGTGGATCCATCTCATGCAAGGCTCAGTCTTTTCCTCGCTATGCCCTTTAAAAATACGTTATGAGTAGGTTCACTATTTTATACAATTTTAACACCCATGCTAGGAGCAAATGTCTGAAATCTAAAAGCTTCCGGGGGCTCCGCCCCCTGGACCCCCATTATTGTCCCCAAATGTGGGTGCCCCCCAAAATCAGGTCTTCGAGCCATCAAGACACTTTCAATGAGCGCATAATAAAACTTCCGGGCATGCCAATATGGGGCTTTTAGCTCTCTCAGTGGTCACTCTGGAAAATTTTTCAAATTTCGCCCCCCCAATCTCAAAAACGGATCGACACCCCTGAGGGTTATAATGACGTAAAACGACGCGATGTAGCACCTGGCTAAACAATCGGATTACATGAGAATACCAAAAATAACCAATTGGTTATATTTAACCAAAAGGTTTTCAAACAGACCGATTATGACGTAAAACGACGCGATTTAGACCGGTGCTAAAAATCGGACTCCATGAGAATTCGGGCCTAAGTCTAAGATTTAGTAAGAGTGACTGAGTGTTCAAAGTCTTTAATTAGGCTTAGCCTAGCCTAGGGCTAAATAGGCTAGCATGCCGGCCTGGGGGGCTAGGCCTAGGATGATGCTAAATTGTTAGCCTTAATCTTACTCGATTTTAGACTTAGCATAGCCTTATACTTATAGCCTCAGGGGCCAGGAGTATGCTATGCTTAACTTAAGACATATCTAGACTAGTATTTAGTACTAGTACTAGTAGTAGGCCTATCCGGCCTGTCAGCTCTTGACTAACTAGTTCTCCTAGGACTATGCCTATAGTCTAGAACTAGTAAACTAGGCTACTACATCTAGTACTAGATAGTACTAGAATAAGATAAGTAAGTACAAAATATTAATAGTATTAACTTCTGCTAGTTCTGGCCAATTAACGAGTTAACGTCATCTATGATCTACATCATTGTTACTAAAATAGCTTTAGTTTGACATATTATATTCATTATTATGACTTACAAGTTACAGTTACACAGAAAAGGATGGACACAGCACAGGACAGGTCCATGTCAGAGGCTACATCTATTTCAGCAAGCTGGTGATGGTATTAACTATTGAAGTCTGTGTAAAATAAAAATCCACTTGGTCTTGGAATTGGTACATAAGGCCGAAGCGAAGGCGAAGCGAAGTCTATATAGCTGCATAATTGTGCATGCATTATTACGTTGTTTGTTTACGTTATTTTGGCGTACGTGTAATTACCATATGACCTAATTAATTACCATAAATTAGACTCAAGATCAGACTCGTATTGGTTGTTTATTGATCTTAATAATGTATCCCCAAGAAATGTATCACTATTGGCTTACAAAAATAATAACCATCAATTATGTTTGATTTTTTTACTAAATATTCAAGAAGACGGTAAATCTAGGTACTTTGTAGACCGTGTGTTAATGATATTATTTGCAAACACAAGTATTCAATTCATATTCTAAATTAAGATCGACTAGCCTACGTTATGATTAATTCATTGATTTGACGTTCACACTAAATCATTGGCGGCGGGGGAAGAGGGGGGGGGGGGGGGGGGAGGGCTGGTGGCGGTCACTTGGCAAATGAACGAGGGTCAATTTGATAACATTATCAATGATACATTAAAAAATATATAACACAATCTACTACTTTAGAACTATACTACTTCTTCTTCTACTACTAGTACTCTATTATAGTACTAATGGAAAGAAAAAAATCTAACTTTTCAGTTATTTTGGTGTCTAGCATCACTTTGTTTAATTGCCTAATTGTTTTTTATTTATCTTGTACGGTACTCTCTTAATGTATTGGAGTGGAAATCCACTCTTTTTTCCACTCCTTAGGGAGCCATATTAGTGACCACTTCGTTTGGAGTGGAATCCACTCCTAACCCAGAGTTGACCCCCCTTTCACTCCAAACTAGAGTGGAAATTGTCCACTCTTTAAGGAGTTGAGATCCACTCCATTGTTCACCCCCCAGGGAGCCATATTAGTGACCACTTCGTTTGGAGTGGAATCCACTCCTAACCCAGAGTTGACCCCCTTTTCACTCCAAACTAGAGTGGAAATTGTCCACTCTTTAAGGGAGTTAAGATCCACTCCCTTGTTCACTCCTTAGGGAGCCATATTAGTGACCACTTCGTTTGGAGTGGAATCCACTCCTAATGCAGAGTTAATGTTGTTTTAACTCTCATTCTGGAGTGGAAATCATTCAAGCTGGATGGGGTGATTACAAAATCTATCAATTTGTGGTTTAGATATTCATCCACATGCACATATACATGTTAACAAACATACGCACATAAACACACATAATGTCCCATATAGGCATACACTAATTCTTACATTGAAAATGCAGTTTGTGAAACAAAATATAATGGAAATAAATTGTTGTGTTCAATGGAACAATGTATCGTGCACACATGCTGTGTGATGGTTCACATTTTGCTGGAATGAGCCCCAAAGGAAATCAAAACAATAATTTGCAAAACTATTTTAGGGTATTAACAAGGTAATTGATTGTATCTTTTTTCCCCTCGAAAAATAACATACAAAAACAATGTACTAGCAATAGAATAGAATGATTTGCCTTGCCCTCATGTTTTTAGTGAAAACAAAAGGTGAACCACTGCCCATTGGGCATACATTGTTTCTATTGGGTACACAACAACATTATGCTACAGTGAAACCTCTTTACAAAAAGATCCTTGCGATTAAGACAATCACCTTGTTATAAAACAAAGGGTTAAAACATTTTTTTTTAAACAACGGCTGGGACAAGCAAAATGACTTTGTTATAAATGGTTTGTTTTATCAGAGCTCTTTATAACGAGGTTACACTGTATTCACTCTTCTACTTCAATTCTAAACTTTCTAAGACATATTAACTTTCCTGATTAAAGAAATTTTAATTTCCTTTTAATTCAATTTGAAATATAAACATTAAACTACACATTGTGTAGTGGGCTTATATACTTATATACAACAACATAATCATGCAGCCTTTCATAAAACAGTGGGCCCAAGTCCTAAACATCACGTTTTAGCCCAAGCAATGTTCATCCCAATCTTAAGAAGTCTTTTTTCTTCACATTGGAAGTTAATTCGATTTAAAAAAAACAATTGTTCTTCATGCATTATACCTAACAAATTATCACACCACCTTGCAAAAGGTAAGAAACAGTTGGCAGATAATTGATCTATATTCAGGACATTTTAATATCATAGTTAAAGCCTTTAAATAGGGACATGTTCATGTTTCCTGGATTTAATCTGGCCCCTCACATAGGCAGATCTGTATCAAAATTGGATTGATTCTGGCTTCGGGGGCAGCAATGTCTTGAGCTACAGTAGTACACAGTCAAACATGTGTATAGTGACCACCTACTGAAAACTAGAAAAGTGGCCATTGTAGAAGGTTGGTGACTACTACATGCATGTTCTTGTAGGCCTATGTATTTAAAATGTATGGATTCATGAGCAAGGAAGGTGACAAAACTTCTTCCTTTTGAAAAGTAATTTCAAGTTGTTATTTTATACAAAAATTCAACCAAACCATGCAGTTCAACGTTCACATTCCATATCACAATCGCATATCCTCCGGGTTGTGGCCTGTGTCGCGAACGCCATGATCGTTGGGCTAGCGATAAGTGTCAGCTCTGCACGGACTCTGAAAGCTGGTGTTCGGTTCACTGAAGTTGGTTTCGTCAAGGTTACTGTCGAAGCCGCATTCACGGTTGCTTCGCTGGTCTTCGAGTCACTCGTTTTTTTTTGCGGTTGTCTCGCTCGTCTTTGCGGCTGCCTGTTCGTCTTCGTGCTTGTCTTTGCTCGTCTTCGTGGTCATCTCGATCGTCTTGCTGGTCGTCTCTGTCATCTAGGCACTTGTCTCGCTCATCTTTGCGACTGTTTCACTCGTCTTCGTGGTCGTCTTACTCATCTTCGCTTGTCTTCGTGGTCGTCTTGCTGGTCGTCTCTGTTATCTTGGCACTTGTCTCGCTGGTCTTTGCGGCTGCTTAGCTCGCCTTTGTTCATCTTCGAGGTCGTTTTGCTCGTCTTGATGGTTGTCTCTGTCGGCTTCGCACTTGTATCGCTCGTCTTCGTGCATGTCTAGTTTATCTGCGCGGTTGCCTTTCTTCATTCTATTGTAGGCTGGCACACTGCTTACGTTTATGTTGCAGCTGGGTGTGTCATCGGGTATCCCTTTGATCCCAGCTGTCGTTCATCTGGGATGCAGTGTGTGTCGGTGGGTGATAATTCAACAATCAAATCTGCAATCAAATGAAAATATGAGAACAAAAAAAAGTCATTTGTACAACCATTAAAAATGTATGGTGACTGACAGACAGTGGCGTAGCTACAGGGGGGCACGGGGGGGGGGGGGGGGGGCACGTGCCCCCCCCCCCCCCCCCCCAATAATTCTGAACAAACAATAGAAAACATAAGGGGACATTTTTTGAAAAAAACAAAGAAATACATAAGGTGTGCCCCCCCCCCCCCCCCCCCCCCCCCCCAATCAGTCCGACCACGCTACGTCACTGCTGACAGATCAAAACAAATGCAGACCTCCAAAAGGGACAGTTTACCTACATAGGGCCTAAAACTAAAAGGCCTAAACATATTTGAGAGGAACATTTACCTTAGAAATACACATTTAAGAAATGGAATACAGTACCCAAGGTATTTAATTAATAATTATATATGCGCCACGGCGCGTATATAATTATATCTGTAATTAAGACTATAGCAACACTTACATTATTAAATATTTTGATTGTGAACTTAAACTTTGGCTCGAAACGGAAGATTAACAAGAATGGATTAATTCACAAACCAGGTAAAGTTATAGATTAGTGTTGACTACTTGACAGTGTTACTGATTCGATATGATTCTTGTGATGATCATGATGAGTTGAATAATGAGTGTCGTATTGTTGTTGTTGATGTATTGCATTTAATGATTTAGAACGACAGTGCAGTTGACATAGCGCTGCGTTAATTGTACGACGCACAACACAGATATTTGCGTAGGCATACGGGTATGATAAACGTTTGTTACAAAGCTTTCTGAAATTGTTTATTAAATTCCTCTTTATTGTCAAATGATATGTCAATGTTATATACCGGATAGTTAAGATTGATATTTGTTAGAAAGTATGTGAATAGTTTAGAAGCGATACTTTGCTTTCAAAGGTTAGAACTTAGCATGTTTATTACCGTAGTTCCACTTATAGCGACTCCAAAACACATGATATGCAAATTACGCATAAAGCTCATTTGCATATTCATGAGCATCTTCCGGAGCCAGTAATTGATTAGAAACAACCTTTATTTGTAGTTTTATGTTATTTAAATGCAAAGTATGAGATAAATTATAGCTTATATGATAGATAATTGAATTGTTAAGAAGGCTTGATGTATGAATTGATGTATTATGTATAGATGAGCTACAAATAAGGGAATTTGTAAGGAATTTGTGCATGAATTTACTTGAAACGGACTCTGACTGTGAGTGATCGGCGCGCGCGCGTTTAGTGGTAATTGTGTTTGCTAGTTGTGGATTTTGATTAAATTATAACTCAAGGAATGGGTTATGTGCTTGGAAATATGGCTGGTATGAAAGCCAAGGAAATATTAAATTATATAGTGAAGTTGATATGTGAATAAGTGATGAAGTCTTTAGACTATTTGGATATATTCAGCAATAAAACGAGCCGGTTTGGTATTTCCACTACGCGCACTAGGCTAGAGTATCACTGTCTATAATATTGAAAGAAACCACCCTGAACCACCAGTAAGATATTGAGGATAATTTGCAAGATGAGTCAGTTTTCACCCGATTATTCTGTTCATCTATAATCTTTAGAACTTAGAGAATATTTCAGTATACTAATTACCTGAACATGTTGCAAGGGAAATTATGCTTCAACTATTTAATCGCTTGACCATCATTTTTGACAAGTCACACCCGTGTACAAACACACACACACACACACACACACACGCGCGCGCACTTACATTGGTGCGCGCCGTAACGTTTGCGTTGTGATTGCAAATTGGCGTATAAATGAAAGCCGAAAGTGAAAGATTGATTTGTCTAAGTATAAACTTAAATCATGATAAAAACTCACCTTCAAGTGTTTTGCGGAAGTCCTCACTGAGTTCTCCTTTAT
The DNA here is from genome assembly GCA_037951105.1 of Echinarachnius parma. Taxonomy (NCBI): domain Eukaryota; kingdom Metazoa; phylum Echinodermata; class Echinoidea; order Clypeasteroida; family Echinarachniidae; genus Echinarachnius; species Echinarachnius parma. The sequence goes on along the minus strand of JBAMJV010002869.1, from coordinate 36,695 downwards.
TATAGAACCGTCTGAATGTGATTTCGATCTCCTAAATCTTCGATCTCCGACGTCCAAAATGATGACGAAGAGCGAGCTAGTACAGCGGTGCAAACAATTCCCGCATCGAATTAAATTTTCCTTATCGCGCGCGTGACGTGACTCAAAGATGATCACTGATTGGCTGCCTTAGTGGCTGTGTCTCGATTTTTGTTCAACTCGCTCTCGGAGTTGAAACGGTAACTCATACTATCGCGAACGCCTATTCAACACGCGGCGGCGTCGATTTCAACTCTTTTCAGAGTCGATTTCAACTCTTTTCAGAGTTGAAACGCATGTCACTCGACAGCTAGAGCGGAGAATCCACTCTTTCGCATTAAGAGAGTACGTTGGTTTATTTTTAGTTGGATCGTCAATCCAAGCTGACTATAATTAATTGGTTCATTAATCGTTTCCATTAATTCTAATCAATTATGAATTCATCGTATACATACTTCTGCTCTAACACTGCACTAACACCGAACTTGAAATCACCATTTCTTAAATCCCTAGGGGCTAGTGTTAGTGAATGGGAAATTTGTACGCAAATCCTTAACACCAGTCATGAAGCTCAGTTCAAGCAGACGACATTTCCATAAAATTACAACACCAGCCACCGGAAGTTGCAAAATTCCAGAGGTCAACTCCTAACACTGCAAGAGTTCAAGTTCGGTGTTTAGGCCGGTGTTAGTGTTTATTAAACACTAACACCAGCGTTAAACACCGAACTTGAAATCACTCAATGTAGAACTAGAAGGTAAACTGTATTGCCCGTAGGTACCGTACCCCATACACTTTGTACATAAAGCAATGGCGGGCTGACGGTCTTGTTTACGAGCAGTATTGAACGGAGGAAGTTCGTCACAAAACTGCATTGTGGGGAAATAATATGACGAAACAATAAGAATGTGCGTAAGGCGCGCACTTTACCAAGCGCACGCACACTGTACATTTTCTCATAGAAGTATGACTCCAACACTGCCGTTGTAGAACTAGAAGGTAAACTGTATTGCCCGTAGGTACCGTACCCCATACACTTTGTACATAAAACAATGGCGGACTGACGGTCTTGTTTACGAGCAGTATTGAACGGAGGAAGTTCGTCTCAAAACTGCATTGTGGGGAGGTAATATGACAAAACAATAGGAATGTGCGTAAGGCGCGCACTTTACCAAGCGCACTCACACTGTACATTTTCTATGGCAAAGATGTCATTAGCGCGTACATTTGTGATTTTGCGCGCGATGAATTTGTAAACAATTTTTGCCCTTGGCTGAGACAGTGATCCGTGTATGAAGAGCGACTCTTCTGCAAATATTGAGCAATCATAAACAGTATTTAACACAAAATGTAACTTAAAAGGTGGTCTTATTAATTGGGTAGAAAAGGGCAACACAAATTGATTACGCTAGATAAAGAAGTGGTGAATATTTCACCGCTCAATGTGATGTATTTTATTTTTTAATTCCAGATCAATTTCGAAATACACAGCCTGTCATACTTTTGGTGACGTTTTGTGACGTAGCTAAACTGCTTCTAATCGCATGCATACCTAACCGCCATGGCGGCTGAGTTTACCCCCCCTGCATTTTCTATGGCAAAGATGTCATTAGCGCGTACATTTGTGATTTTGCGCGCGATGAATTTGTAAACAATTTTTTCCCTTGGCTGAGACAGTGATCCGTGTATGAAGAGCGACTCTTCTGCAAATATTGAGCAATCATAAACAGTATTTAACACAAAATGTAACTTAAAAGGTGGTCTTATTAATTGGGTAGAAAAGGGCAACACAAATTGATTACGCTAGATAAAGAAGTGGTGAATATTTCACCGCTCAATGTGATGTATTTTATTTTTTAATTCCAGATCAATTTCGAAATACACAGCCTGTCATACTTTTGGTGACGTTTTGTGACGTAGCTAAACTGCTTCTAATCGCATGCATACCTAACCGCCATGGCGGCTGAGTTTACCCCCCCTGCATTTTCTATGGCAAAGATGTCATTAGCGCGTACATTTGTGATTTTGCGCGCGATGAATTTGTAAACAATTTTTTCCCTTGGCTGAGACAGTGATCCGTGTATGAAGAGCGACTCTTCTGCAAATATTGAGCAATCATAAACAGTATTTAACACAAAATGTAACTAAAACATGCTCTTATTAATGGGGTAGAAAAGGGCAACACAAATTGATTACGCTAGATAAAGAGGTGGTGAATATTTCACCGCTCAATGGGATGTATTTTATTATTAAATTCCCGATCAATTTCGAAATACACAGCCTGTCATACTTTTGATGACGTTTTGTGACGTAGCTAAACTGCTTCTAATCGCATACATACCTAACCATCATGGCGGCTGAGTTTACCCCCCCTGGTTATCTCCCGCTCATACCGGGAGATAACAATACCGGCCATTCGTACACTGTTGCGTTCAGCAGTTGAAAGCTCTGTTTTAGGACGCATCTGTAAGGAAAACGGACATTAGCATATATTGCGTTTAAATGGTTCACCTGAGTGAACCATTTACTTTGTACTGTGAATAAACATGATTGATAAAATATGAATTTATAATTACAAAACATTGGCTTAACTGCAGAATACCCCACCACTCTACTATGGGGGTAAGTAGTAGTACTATAGGCCAATAGAATGGATAATATAAGGATGAAAATACTTAGCTTATTTGCTGATTTGTGACTTTCGGTTCGGTTCTATCTTCTGAACTCAACAGGCATTCTACTTTCTAGGCGCTACTCGAGCTCGGCTTCAATTGAAGTTGATCCGATCATCCGATCCGGCGGCCGGTTGACGCGGCGCGCGCGAGCGGAATTACATCGATCATCCATCCGATCTGATCCGATCCCCGGCCCAAACTTGAAAACAGGGTCAGGGGCACAGGGCCTGCATGGGGGATATAATATTTAATTCCCCCACTTTTGTAAGGTTCATATTACATTTTCATTCGCATTTCCCAGGAAGATGGGTACTAGACGTACAAGCATCGATATGTACACCACATCGATGCGCTATTCTAAGGAGCTGCATGCAGCCCCGCCCCCCCCCCCCCCCCCCACCCCCCTGTTTATTTAACGGCCACATTTGGGCAATTTGGGAACAAATTTGGGCAAAAAGCATGTCTATTCCGGGATACTTTATTATATCCTAATTATAAACGTACAATATAAGGCAGAAGCTAGGGGACCCCCACCCCCCCCCCCCCCATCGTTTTAAAACAGCAACCCAAATCATAAGAAGTATGTTATTCTCGTGGTGAGAATGTTTGTTTTTTGTGTGTAATTATCGGGTGCAAACGGAAAAGATAATATTCTAGCAAAATACCTGGAGCTCATTCAGCCCAACCCCTCAAAGACTGATGTTGCCTACACCTCATGTAAAGAATAGAATGACATAAGAAGTAGTGATACAATTAACAATGGAATTTATGAGAGAACTTTGGGAATACTAAAGGAGCAGTTCGTAGCATGGGCGTGGATCTGTCATTGATACCCATTCATCAGGAGGGATGATCTATTCATTCATCCCCCTGGTTAATAGGCATTACGCAAGTATCTACGCCCATGGTTCGTACTTCATAGTCTGCCCCTAACAGTAAAACATGTACACAAACACACTCACAATTAGCACACTTGCACACACACACACACACACACACACACACGCACACACACACACACACACACACACACACACACACAGTTGTATGCTCACAGCACACACATCCCCGTCGTCCCCCCCCCCCCATACACACACACATCAACCTGAAATACACACATTCATACATAATACACGAGCAAACATAAATACGCAATATAAATTAAGAGAGTGACGCATATCTTGCTTTTATTATTTTAGCCTTTATTTAGTCTTTATATTCAATTAGATTTTATATGTACAAAACTGCAATCCCAACTTACACTGCAGCCTACAGGAATAACAAAGTAACCATGCAGTTACATGCAAACACACAAAAAAATACTAGGTACTTATTCAGAAGAATAAGTATATTCTAGTAACGCAAGTCATGCAAAATCTGTTCTTAAATCCTGTTTTTCAAGAACAAATTCAAGAGATGGTCAAATCCATGGTCAAGAAGATAGTCGACGCAACCTATCATCAACTTCAGGAATGCACCGAGCAGAACCGGGGTGCTATTCATGACCTTGCAGTCAAGACGGATGAGCAACAGAAGGAACTGAAGATCTTGCACAAGCAGATGGAGACACAGCAGGGACAGCTCGAGACCCTGAGAAGGAGCAACAACGATCTCGAGCAGTATTCACGGCGCAACTGTTTGAGAATTTTCGGTGTGGAGGAGCAGCGAAACGAGGATCCTGATCAGCTCTCAATTGACGTTTGTAAGAACCGGCTTCAGCTGAACGTCTCACCTGCTGACATCGAGCGCTGCCACCGGGTTGGGAAGGTGACACCAGGGAAGCATCGCGCGCTGATTGTGAAGTTCTGCAGCTATCGTGTTCGGAAGGAGGTCATCAAATCGCGCAGAAAGCTTAAGGGTACCGGCATATCGATCCAGGAAGACCTTACTGCCAAGAACCAATCACTCTATCACAAGGTCTATACAAGCCCCAAAGCCATCAGTGCTTGGACTAGTGATGGAAGGATTTTGGCCCAAGTGAAAGCGACGGGAGGAAAGACTAGTACAATTGTAATCTCCTCTGAAGCCGATCTTGCCCGCCTGAAATGATGACTTTCAGTACAAACATTCATGTCGCACATGTTTGCTTCGTCTTTCTTGCCTTGCCTTTTTTTAGTATCATCTGATCATACTTTCTAGTATAGCTGTTTCTGGCAAGCAATGCATTCATTCTTTTTTATTGATAGTTTGAACTGTACATTTATATTTTTCTCTTTTTTAAAATTAATTTAAGATCACTTTTTAACTACATAATCTTTTTTTTACTATTTTTAAATTAATTTGTATGCATCCTAATAATTTTTTTTTTCTTCGATTTTATTGTTGTTTTAATTGCTTTATATTGTTTACATTGTAATATTGTATCTTTTTCAATGATTTATTTTTCTTATACTGTCTGTTGCAATCTTATTTATACAAGCTCTTTCCATATGTATACGCTGCTTTCTTTGCATAATGTATTTTTATATTTTATATCCATATATTTATGGGGCCTTTATATGTCCCTTGCCACTGCCGTGTATGAACTACTTGCCATAGATTATTATCTATCATTTGTTTTTGATAATTTTTAATTAGTTATGAGTTTTATTTTTGATAGTGATAATATAGAAGTAGATAGAGATAATATATTGCCGAATGAAATTCAAAATGATGCTATGTATGTTACACCCGATGATTTTTCAAGTTTATCCTCCAATACAACTTTCAGTAATTCACTCTCTGTCTTACATATAAATTGCCGTAGTTTACCTAAACATTATGACGATGTACAAAGTTTATTGTTATCCTTAAATTATTCTATTGATGTTTTAGCTCTAAGTGAAACATGGCTTGATGGTAATGTTATAAATGATATTTGTTTTACAGGATATAATATGGAGAATAATGCTCGAAAATATAGAAAAGGTGGAGGTGTTTCAATTGCAATTAAAAATCACTTAAAATATATTATGCGTAATGATATTTCCGCATTTAATAATTCCTGTGAAAATATTTTTATTGAAATTTTAAAACCAGGGGAAAATATTGTTGTAGGAGCTTTTTATAGACCACCAGATCAATCAAAGGCAAATTTTATTGATGCCATGAGGCAAATTTTATGTAATCTTCATAAGGAAAAAAAGGAATGTATACTTCTTGGGGATTTTAATATTGACTTGATGAAACTTGATGTGCAATACTCTTGTAATGAATTTGTAGAACTATTTTATTCATTTTCTTTTTATCCACTGATAACAAAACCAACTAGAATCACAGATACCTCAGCCACTTTGATTGATAATGTTTTTACAAATAGTTCTTGCAATATTCTTTCCGGCATAATAACATGTGAGATCTCTGATCATTTACCAGTTTTTGCATTATTTGATTTTAAAGGTATTTCTAAAGAAGATCCTGTAATTTATAAACATGAGATTAATGATACAAATATAAAGCATTTTTCAGATGTTTTGCATGGTATTGATTTTGATCGCGCTTTGGATACTTTAAATGGTGATCCTAATTTTAAGTACACACAATTTATGAAGATCTTTTCTGATGCATAAAATCGTTGTTTCCCTATCAAAAGAGTCAAAATCAAAAAACGACATCAACCTTGCTTTACAAAAAAGTTGAAAAAAATGTGTTCTAAGAAAAATTGTTTATATAAGAAATACGTTAAAAATAAAACCGATCAAAGAAAAGAACGATATACTAAATTTCGGAATGGGTATACAAAAGAAATTCGGGCAGCAAAAAAATAATACTATTTATTAAAATTTCAAACTTTTAAGGGAAATATAAATAAAACATGGACAATTATTAATCATCTTTTTCAGAAAAGAAAAAAAAAGCATGGATTCCTCTGTTTTTAATAGTGATGGTTCACTTATTTCTGACCCCCAACAAATTGCTGAAGGTTTTAATAATTACTTTAAAGATATTGGACAAAATATAGCAAATAGTAATGTTCATGCAAACACTCATTTTTCTTCATTTTTGTACCAAAATAATACTCACACTGCTTAATTTACACCTATTACTGAAAAGGAAATAATTTAATATACTTTGTCATTTAAGAATGCTAAAGCCCCTGGTTTTGACTCTGTTGATATTTCTGTAGTCAAGAAAATTATTCATTTGATATGTAAACCCCTGTGCAAGATTTTTAATTTGTGTCTTGAACATGGTATTGTCCCTACTGACTTGAAATTGGCTAAAGTTATTCCTATATATAAAAAGGGTCCTAAAGATATGTTATCAAACTACAGGCCAATTTCTTTACTGCCATTATTTTCTAAAATTTTTGAAAAATGCATTTATTTTCGCCTTTTGAATTTCTTGGATAAACATAACATTTTATCTCCTAAACAGTTTGGCTTTAGAGCAAATCACTCAACTTCACATGCCCTTTTAAATTTTTTAATTCATGTCTCAAAAGCGATTGAAAATAATGAGATTATTCTTGGTATTTTTCTGGACTTTCAAAAGGCGTTCGATTCCATCAGTCATGATATACTTCTTTCGAAACTGAATCATTATGGTATACGTGGTATTACACTAGCCTTATTTCAAAGTTATTTGAGTGATCGCAAACAATTTACTGTTTTTAATCTGCATAATTCTTGCCAACAATCAGTCTGTTGTGGCGTACCACAGGGATCGATTTTAGGTCCACTTTTATTTTTAATATATATTAATGACTTACATACAGTATCCCCTTATTTGAATTTTGTATTATTTGCAGATGACACAAACATGTTTTATAAACATAAAAATGCTGATTCCTTGACTCAGATTTTAAATGTTGAATTGAAAAAAGTTAATGAATGGATAAAAGCAAACAAATTGCAACTGAATTATGATAAGACTCACATTATGGTATTTAATGCAGGTGGGGATTGTCACAGCCGGTAAGGATTGTGATTGACTTGTTTGTCTGGTGGGGCAAAACTAAACAAATTAATTACTGAACTCAAACAAAATAACACATAACACTCTGATTCAGGGAAATAACTTTTATTTCCTTAACATTTGCACGGTAACAGTGGGTTAATACATATACAAAATAATCAATTGAATTTACATTGCATGAGAGTAGGAGTCAATTTATGTGAACTCATCAACAAAGATTGTTTCAACTATAACGTCAAGTGACTGGAGTTATATGAATTAAGTGTAATCAGCATCGTTTAAATTAGAGAGTTTAATTAGTTCATCGCTACTTTACGCGAAACCTGGGAATCGTCGTCACACGCGCGTTGTCTTGCGTAGTCTATGCTGTCGGACGTCGGACGCGAGTTGCTTCCCGACCCCTGCCGATGTCGACCACGTTAACGCGGGACGAACCGTTGTGCGCGTACGAAGCTTGACGAGCCCGCGACTGTCCAATGCGAACCCTGCGTGATCCTGGTGAACCCGGCTAAGCCGTCGGCGAACCCTGTTGAACCGCATGGGAACCTTGTTGAACCGTGCGAGAACCTGTTGAGCCGTAGGTCAACCGTATGTCAACCGTAAGTCAACCGTAGGTCAACCGTAAGTTAACCGCCATCTACAAAATAGATCGGTATAAAAGACCGAAGCATAAAAAACAACTGCTCTATGCTTTTACACATTTATCCGGAGCACAGCACAATTCATAATTCACACCGAGAATAGAATTATAAATATGATGCATCATTTTACACATTGGATAAGTAATTAAACGAGAGATGTAACATTTCCTGAATATCAGTTTCTTCATATGTTTAAAATAAAGAACAATTGTATTAACATTTGAAACATCAACTGTTTGACACATCTCTTATTGAATCAAAATATACTCTCACATGCTTCATCATTCATAATCAATTTCTAAACATAATTATAACATTCGCTATTACTGGTTCCATTTAGGGTTTCAGTTATCACATAATTATTTATCTTCTTTTCTCAACTCGCATTCTAGTGTAGCAAAATGCAACAACCATTTCATTTTGTATACTATTTTACAGTTAGATAAATAAGAAACAAATTATCCACTTACAGTTTGACTGTCGAAACAAGCGTGAGTGTCTGGTCCAGGCATATCATGGTGGCTGGTGACTGTAGAAAACTAGTGGCCGCGCCTATTTAAAATGGCCGCCAAATATCACATTGCCGCCTATGCGTACTACCATAAAACACACTAAATTAAGACTTTGCAAGAGCTAGACAAATCCATGTCCTTGCTCTGCGACTTCTGATCTTCAAGTAACGCTAATGTGTTCCCCAGGCCCATTAATTACCACGCCCCTCATAGCAAGGACGAACTACTATCTAAATTAGCATATCTATTATATTTCCCCCTTACAAGACCAACCCCATCTGGGTAGCAACAAGATACAATGACTTAGGAATGAACAAAGTTTACCAAATAGCCATTAACTCAAATACCAACTATTTAATAAAAAGGAGTTCTCTCCCTCAGCAACAAGAAACAAAGAAGTTGTAACCTGGTAACCAACGAACAAAAGAATCACCATGCCTCACTGCATGAATGAATCAGGGAACTCAAATGAGGACACATCACTTGTGTGCGTTCAACTGGCCTGGGCTTCTGGCCTGAATAGATACTTCAGTGACAAAAGAAGAACTAATCCCATGACATGTGCCCTAAAGAGTGATCAATGTTTACAAACATCTAAAAGTTTAAAATGACTTGTAACACGACCCCCTATTTCTAGAAAATATATCACATTTTCTCCATTACATTAAATAATACAAGCATTTCTTTCAATAATTTCCAACTGTATCAAAACAGACTCTAAAGTAACTAAATTTAATTAAAATTAAATCTAGCATTTCCTTTTAATGCGCTTTTTCTTAATATAAATCCAATGCATATTGAATTTTGACAAAAATACACATCTTTTGAAGTACTGCTTCGTACAACATTAATTTATTTAGCGATACGGCTCAAATAGTCAGCTCCGACATTTTCTGAACCGCGAATGGCCTCAACTCGATAACGAAACGGCTGGAGGGACAATGCCCATCTCATCACTCGACTATTCGTACATTTGGCATGATTGAGATAAGTGAGTGGTCGGTGGTCGGTCTCAATTGTGAACTCTGTACCTTCGAGGTACACCTGGAATTTGCTGATGCCCCAGACTAAGGCTAGACATTCCCTTTCCACCGTGGAATATGCCTGTTCACGGGACAAAAGCTTCCTACTCGCGTAGGCGACAGGGTACTTTTCGTCACCATGCTCCTGCAGTAGCACTGCACCTATCCCGGTGGCAGAAGCATCTGTGCGCAGAATGAAGGGTCTACCTAAATCAGGCAAACTCAGAATTGGGGCTGAACTAAGACATGCCTTTAACTTCTGGAAGGCGTCTTCCTCCAGTTCACCCCAGGTCAGCTTGTTCGGCTGACGATTCTTTGTCAAATTTGTGAGCGGTGCAGCAATAGATGCGAAAGCAGGTATGAACTTGCGGTAATAACTCGCGAGCCCAATGAAGGAACGCATCTCCTTCTTGGTTTCCGGCCTAGGGGCGGTGAGAATTTTCTCCACCTTGTCTTGCTGAGGCTTGAGCGTTGCCTCCTGAACTACATGGCCCAGGAATTCTACCCGTCTACATCCTATCTGACATTTGCTAGGTCTAGCTGTGAGCCCTGCTGCACGAAGTCTCTCAAATACTTCATGAAGCACTTGCAGGTGCTCCTCCCATGTGCTAGTGTGAACAAGTACATCATCTAGATAATTATGAACGTGTGGCACTCCCTGCAGAAGCGATCTCATAACCCTACTAAATGTCGCTGGCGCGTTCACAAGCCCAAAGGGCATGACACGAAATTGGTACAGTCCGCTCGGACTTCGGAACGCAGTCTTTTGCATTGCATCCTCCGATAGCGGAATCTGCCAATAGCCTTTTGCCAAATCTAGCTTCGAAAAGAACTTGGATCCAGAGAGGTTAGCGAAAATCTCGTCTGGATTAGGTAACGGCTCCGCATCAAAGACCGTTATTCGATTGAGCAAACGAAAATCTATACAGAACCTGTTGCTCCCATCAGGTTTCCTCACCATCACTATTGGGGACGAGTATGGTGATTCGGATGGTTCAATTACCCCCATTTCAAGCATCTTTTGTGTCTCTTTCTCAATCACAGGCTTTCCTGAATGAGGAACGGGATATGGCCGCTGACGTATTGGGTCAGACGACGTGAGATTGATTGAATGTTCCCCTAAGTTAGTACTACCTGGAACGTCAGTCAGGACTTCTGCAAACTCAGACAGGAGGGACTTTACCTCTCCTAACTGTACTTTACTCATGTCTGCACTTAATCCAACATCCTTCATTGTCTCTGTCTGTTCAAAGGCAGGAAGTTGGATGCCTATCTTGCGAGACATTTGATCAGAGTCTCTTGTGTACGAGGGGTCCTCTTCAGACTCGTCAATGTACTCACATTCATCTACAATGGTGGCCTGCGCACCAATCACTGAGCTAGTCTCATCTTGCCCTACATCTACTTGTCTTTCAATGTATTTCTTCAGCATGTTAGCGTGAAACGTTTTCAGTGTTCCATTCAAGTCTAACCTATAGTCCTGATCGCTTAACTTGTGGACCACAGTAAAGGGTCCCTTCCACTGAAGCAGCAGTTTGTTCTGGTCAGTAGGTAAAAGCAGAAGTGCCTTATCACCAACCTTGAACTGTCTATCCCTACTCTTCCTATTGTAGTACTTAGTACTTCTAGCCATAGAGCTCCTAAGCTCCTGTTGAGCTATATTCAATGTAGTCTCCAACCTCTCTTTCAAGTCTACTGTGTACTGGTATTCCATCTTAACCTCCTCATTAGCCTGCTGCCCCGACCAGAGCTCTTTCAGAATTGACAGTGGTCCCCTCACACTACGCCCATAAATTAGCTCAAATGGGGAAAAACCCATGGACGATTGTGGAGCCTCTCGATATGCGAACAAAACAGGCGCAAGATAGCGGTCCCAATCATTGGGGCGGTCTGCACATGTCCTACGCAGTATCTGCTTTAACGTACCATTAAATCTTTCGTCTAGGCCATTGCAGGCTGGATGGTACGGTGTTGTAGTGAGCTGCTTAAGAGATAGTAGCCTACTAACCTCACGCATGAGGCTCGACGTAAACTGCGCGCCCTGATCCGACAATATCTCGCTCGGCACACCAACCCTAGCGAAAATATCTACTAGTGCCTCCGCCACCGTAACAGTTTCTATGTTAGGCAACGCTACCGCTTCTGGGTACCTAGTGGCGCAATCTACAACCGTTAGAATATACCTATTCTTTCGCGCAGTGACAGGATGGATCGGTCCTACTAGATCTACGGCTACCCTCTTGAATGGCACCTCAATTACAGGCATCTTACCTAGTGGAACACGAGGTACTCTTCCCTTTGGCACGGTCCTCTGACAGATATCACATGATTGGCAGAATCTAGTGACGTCAGCATTAACACCCGGCCAATAGAAATTTGACAACACTTTGTCACAAGTTTTCTTACTTCCTTGGTGGCCTCCCATCAGTCCTTCATGAGCTAGCTTCATTACCAATTTACGATAGGGCTGTGGAACTACCATCTGTATCACTGTGTTACCACTAACCACACTCTTTGGTTCAAACCTTCGATACAGTAACCCACCCTCTATGAAAAAGTTAGAATCAGACTCGCCTTCATCAGAACTAGACCTGGCGAGTGACCTGATCTTTCCAAGAGTTTTATCCTCCTGTTGTGCTTTCCTGATATCATCAGGGGACACGTCTGGAATGGGCAATGGCACTTTTAGTGGCCGAAGGGGTTTCTTACTTTCCACACCCTGAGCTCGAGTCTGCACTGCCATCCCAGCATCGACATCATCGTCGGTTTCCATCGAAACATCAGTTTCAGTAGCTACATCTACCTTTGACTTTACCTCTGAACTAGGACTCCCTGAACCCTGACTAATCATTGGGGCTTGCACATTTTCAATGTTCCCTAATATTATATCAAAGACTGGGGACTCCATACAGAGGGCTTCCACATCTCCCCAAAAGAATGGAGTGTGAATGTGTACCTTAGCAGTGGGATACTCACGAACAGTACCATCAATTAGGATACACTTCCTATACTTTCCTGTCATCTGATGAGACTTCACCAGGGCCCTACGAACAACTACACCTGAGCAACCCGTATCACGAAGCACACTAGCCTTATGTGGACCCACACTTCCCTCATGCACAGGCATGCGCGAGCGCAACTTGTCTTTGCATGCTGCACACATATGCTGGGGCTTCCGAGTATCAATTCTCGCTGCGCTATGTCGCAATCGCGAAGGCTCCATGGATGCTGTTACTAAGAACATTCCACCCTCAGGTGATTCAGTCTGAGTGGGAAGCGAGCAACTTGAACATATGGGACAGTTCCCATTTAGCTCTTTCTCCTCCTCACCCGGTTTACTTTTTCTCCTATTTCGACCCTTGGGTTTTGTCTCTTCAACTACCAGACCCACACTTCCCTGCGTTTTGGGCTTACTCCAGCAATCTTTAGCAAGATGCCCTGTCTTTCCACAAACGAAACAAGGCCCTACTGTCTTTCTACCAGTAGGTCTTGGTGCAGGAATACCTGGTCTATGTGTATCGAACTTCTCACCCTGAGAACCTACAAGTGGTTTTCTACCACTCTGATCAACAAAGGATTTCCTACCAGCCAAATCTCGCCTAGGATCCTTACGAAGGACTCTGAATTGCCCTCCGTGGGCAGCTACATACACTTCTGCCATTTCTGTCACTTCTTTGACAGACTTCGGGGTACGTTCCTTCAAGAACACGGACATGCCCGGCCCACATCTATCCAAGAACTGTTGTCTAATCATCAAGTCTTTCAGACTATCATATGATTTGTTGGTACCCGTTAAGTCCAACCACCTATCAAAATAGTGTGCTAGCCTAACGGCGTATTGCCTCGCAGACTCGCCAGGTTCTGGCTCTGCTACTCGGAACTTCTGCTGGAAATCCTCCGCAGACAATTGAAACCTCTTTAGTAGAGCTCGTTTCAATTCATGATACTTCTCAGCCTCGCTTGGGGACAACCTACTGTACACATCCAAGGCTTTGCCTTGTAGCAAAGCCCCCAAGTTAATTGCCCATAAAGCAACTGGCCACTTCTGACTTGTAGCGTACCTTTCAAACCGCTCTAAATAAGCGTCCATATTGTCTTTTCCATCAACAAAATGGGGCAACTTGGGAGAACTCATCAAACTATCGCGGGACTCATCACTATGGGAGTTTACCCTATTTCCTTCGTTATCCTTTTTCAACGTTTCCAATTCTATTTGCTTTTCCAAAATCTCCAATTGTTGTTTTCTTTCTTCAAGCTGTTCTTTCCTATCCTCTCTAGCTTCAGCCCTTTCCGCCCTGGCTGCATTCCTTTCTTCCTTAGCTACTTGTTCCCTTTCCTTAACAAAACCAAGCAATTGGGGGCCCGAAAACCCTGCCTTCTCTCCTACCTCTACCCAATCCATTCTTAAGTCTTACACCTAGTGTAACAAACAACAGCGCTGCAAACAATTCGCACAATTGGACTTACCGCAATTCTTTAGCGCAATTGTCACCAGCCTTGACTGCCTGTTCCGTCACTCAGCTGACCTTGCTCCAAGTCAGTCTGCAGTAAGACAAAATATTTCTAAGAGGAGAACATGAACAAGAATGATTATTGCAAGACTATAATTTAAATATTAAATACTTCGTCTGAGTGTAATATGTTTGCTAGGTTTACCTCTCCCGGACAAGCCCCCAAATGTCACAGCCGGTAAGGATTGTGATTGACTTGTTTGTCTGGTGGGGCAAAACTAAACAAATTAATTACTGAACTCAAACAAAATAACACATAACACTCTGATTCAGGGAAATAACTTTTATTTCCTTAACATTTGCACGGTAACAGTGGGTTAATACATATACAAAATAATCAATTGAATTTACATTGCATGAGAGTAGGAGTCAATTTATGTGAACTCATCAACAAAGATTGTTTCAACTATAACGTCAAGTGACTGGAGTTATATGAATTAAGTGTAATCAGCATCGTTTAAATTAGAGAGTTTAATTAGTTCATCGCTACTTTACGCGAAACCTGGGAATCGTCGTCACACGCGCGTTGTCTTGCGTAGTCTATGCTGTCGGACGTCGGACGCGAGTTGCTTCCCGACCCCTGCCGATGTCGACCACGTTAACGCGGGACGAACCGTTGTGCGCGTACGAAGCTTGACGAGCCCGCGACTGTCCAATGCGAACCCTGCGTGATCCTGGTGAACCCGGCTAAGCCGTCGGCGAACCCTGTTGAACCGCATGGGAACCTTGTTGAACCGTGCGAGAACCTGTTGAGCCGTAGGTCAACCGTATGTCAACCGTAAGTCAACCGTAGGTCAACCGTAAGTTAACCGCCATCTACAAAATAGATCGGTATAAAAGACCGAAGCATAAAAAACAACTGCTCTATGCTTTTACACATTTATCCGGAGCACAGCACAATTCATAATTCACACCGAGAATAGAATTATAAATATGATGCATCATTTTACACATTGGATAAGTAATTAAACGAGAGATGTAACATTTCCTGAATATCAGTTTCTTCATATGTTTAAAATAAAGAACAATTGTATTAACATTTGAAACATCAACTGTTTGACACATCTCTTATTGAATCAAAATATACTCTCACATGCTTCATCATTCATAATCAATTTCTAAACATAATTATAACATTCGCTATTACTGGTTCCATTTAGGGTTTCAGTTATCACATAATTATTTATCTTCTTTTCTCAACTCGCATTCTAGTGTAGCAAAATGCAACAACCATTTCATTTTGTATACTATTTTACAGTTAGATAAATAAGAAACAAATTATCCACTTACAGTTTGACTGTCGAAACAAGCGTGAGTGTCTGGTCCAGGCATATCATGGTGGCTGGTGACTGTAGAAAACTAGTGGCCGCGCCTATTTAAAATGGCCGCCAAATATCACATTGCCGCCTATGCGTACTACCATAAAACACACTAAATTAAGACTTTGCAAGAGCTAGACAAATCCATGTCCTTGCTCTGCGACTTCTGATCTTCAAGTAACGCTAATGTGTTCCCCAGGCCCATTAATTACCACGCCCCTCATAGCAAGGACGAACTACTATCTAAATTAGCATATCTATTATATTTCCCCCTTACAAGACCAACCCCATCTGGGTAGCAACAAGATACAATGACTTAGGAATGAACAAAGTTTACCAAATAGCCATTAACTCAAATACCAACTATTTAATAAAAAGGAGTTCTCTCCCTCAGCAACAAGAAACAAAGAAGTTGTAACCTGGTAACCAACGAACAAAATAATCACCATGCCTCACTGCATGAATGAATCAGGGAACTCAAATGAGGACACATCACTTGTGTGCGTTCAACTGGCCTGGGCTTCTGGCCTGAATAGATACTTCAGTGACAAAAGAAGAACTAATCCCATGACATGTGCCCTAAAGAGTGATCAATGTTTACAAACATCTAAAAGTTTGAAATGACTTGTAACAGGGATAATATGAATAAAATTCAAATATGTATAAATGAAAATATAATAAAGCATGTCGACACAACTAAGTTTTTAGGTGTTACTATTGATAGAGATTTAAAGTGGAAAAATCATGTGTACGATATTTTACGTAAAACTTCTAAGATGATAGGAGTCATGAGTAAATTGAAAGATACTTTACCACAGAATGTTCTATTGTTATTATATAATTCTATGATATTACCCTACTTGAATGAATGAATGAATGAATGAATTGAATTTATTCGGCAAAATAAAATACAAAATGTTACAAAATAAATGTACATATCATATACAGATTAAAAGCCGGGACCTCGGTGAAGCAGCAGCTTGTAATTGAGGCCCCAATAAATAAGCATTTACAATAAAAACAACGAACAGATAGCAGTAACTTTATACATTATAACACAATCATACACATTCACACAGGATAGGAAAGAGGTGAGAAGGAGAAAGGGGAGAGATCTAGTCAGTCATGGATGACAGCTCATGAAATGCAAAGCGCTTAAATAAGGTTTTAAAACGAGTAAGAGTGGTGCTAGATTTGAGTTCATTACTAACAGAATTCCATTCATGTACACCTGTGAAGCTAATTGAATGGGTTCTGATTGTTAAGTGAGTAATGGGTTTGCGTAAGTGTTGACAATTACGAGTTGGATAGGTATGAAACAAGTCATTGGTTTTAAACATATTATTAAATATTTCTGGAAGAATACCTCTATGAAATTTATACATAAACATTCGAATATTGAATTTTACAAGATAAAACAATGGAAGAGTTTTCAATTGTACAAACATACTTGTCTTATTGTAATATTATGGGGATCCTGCAATAAATATTTACTTGATCGTATTTTATTCTTGCAGAAAAGGGCAGTTCGTATTATTTGTCATAAGCCATTTCTAAACCACTCACGACCGCTATTTTTAATGTTAAAAATTGTACCCATTAATTTATTGTATGAATTCCAGTTGTGTGTGTTTATGTACTCATTTTATAATAATTTATTACCAAAATCATTTAGCAATACCTTTCAATGTAATAGTGATGTTCACCACTACAATACTAGAACTGCTTCAGATATTCGTGCAATATATGGACGTAAATCCTTCTCAAACTCTATATTTTTATGCAAAGGTCCGTTATCATGGAATAGACTACCTATTGAAATTAAGCAGTGTAAAACCCTAAGCAACTTTAAAAGAAAGCTCAAATTATACTTAACCCGTTTACTACGACTATATAAGCACCATTTCCTACCCTGAAAACGAGATTCTTTTCACTGTGCGAGAAACCGAAGCCCCCAACAAAAGCCCAGCGGTCTGCATGTGGCCGCGTGTGCGAGCCAAGACCGAATTAGCGAACGCACTATTCATCAGTGCATGCAGCTGGTGACGTCTTTCGCGCATGCGCAATTCATTCCTTGTTTTGACATCAGCCTGAACAGAGGCAAATTATACGGAGCTCTCTCCGCTCCCCACGCCACGCAGCCACTGAGTAGCCTGGCCTCGATCGCAGCGGATTGCCCGCCCGCGCTGTCCGGCCTGGTGGCTGTGTGGCGCTGGCTGCTCGGCATGCACAGCTAGCTAGCCTGTCAAATCAGCATGGCAGATGTGTATCGAAAGGCTTTCCGTTTGTTTCTGAAATGATTACAGAGACATGTCGTTACCTAACATTCTCTCCACCTCGAATAAAACAAAACAAACAACAATCACACAATAACTGAACCGCTAAAACGGCCTCAAAACTAATATAAGATAAAGTTAGTATTGAGTAGATCCAAAATGATTACCATTACGAATTGATGACTATATCCTTCTAGCCTTTTTTCAGGTACATTTTATATCGGTGATATCCCGATCCGTGATACTAAAATACCTTTTTGCAGTGCTCCTATATTATGTGTGAGAGTGGTTTGTGTGTGTGGATGCAGATACGTTTGTTTCTGTTTATTTATTGGTAAACATAAATATCATATTTGCACTATTTTATATTCTTGCATCATTTCATCAATTTTCCTTGAAAATAAAACAATAAGGATAAATGTACAAACAGTTACATATTTTCAACGTGAATTCATAATTATTTTAAATCTAATTCATAATAATGTATCTTATATGTAAAGATAATTGTTTCAATATACGATGAACAAATACAATCGTAAATAAACTTGAGTAGAATCGTATAACATACATGTAGACTGAGTTATAGGCCTAATTTATTTTTTGTTTACTAATAATCTCAGCCTCTGCTTTAGCATTACAGTATTTTTGTTAGCAGTATACAAATGTTTTATGTCAGAGCGGTACATCGTGGCAGTTCGGTAAAAGAACAATCATAATTATAGCTACGATGTAAATCTGATCGTAAAATGAATGAATGGATGAATAACAAGATAGATGATATAATTATGGATATTTGTTTACAAATATAAACTAATAAGATAATCAACTAATGAACGAACGAATGTATGAGTATACGAATTAATTAATTTTTTGAATAATACATGACTGTGTTCATTATAATTTGTGCGGGGCTCTGGGTGGGTTGACTATTTTAGGGAAAAGGTTTTTCGCAGTGAAAAATGGGTTTGACGGGCATTTTGACTTCATAATTTATCACACAGGAATCTTACGAATTGATCTTCGAACTGTGTATTGTTCGCTCCATATAATGATAACATTATGATAATATATAGGGAACATATTTCTTAGATGCTGCGGTATTTTGTTGATGCCCCAAAATGCAAAACAAATATGTTCTATAAACCAATCTACATATCTATCTATCTATCTCTCTATCTCTATCTATCTATCTATCTATCTATCTATCTATCTATCTATCTATCTATCTATCTATCTATCTATCTCTATCTATCTATCTCTATCTATCTATCTATCTATCTATCTATCTATCTTTCTATCTTTCTATCTTTCTATCTATCTATCTATCTATCTATCTATATATCTATCTATCTATCTATACATAATCTATGAAAAAATCTATGAAATATATATTATATAAAAAAGTCAATAAAATAAATTTGGACTCTATAATTCATTGGTAAAGTCTTTATTCAATTCAAGAAAGGATTAAATAGTTATTAATTAGTTTTGAAGGAATATATATATATATCTGTATATATATATTATTTACGTATTGATATATTTATTCATGTATTTATTTATAATTTTACAAATATTTGTTTAACCTAATCTTTACTGGTGCCTACTGATGCGCTCCTTTGTGATACATTTTGAATGGATGGTGTGACGCGCAGTCTCTATTGTCAAAGATAAGAGAGGATCGAGATGTCATTTTTCAATAGACCGATAAGGCGTGGCCCACTTTGAGTGCCCATGTATTGTGCACAGGAAGTGCAAGTTCTAGTGTAATTGTTCGCGTAAACCCTAGTGATGCTTTCCTTTGTGATTAAATATATGGATGGCCTGACGGTCTCCATTATAAAAGATAAAAGAAGTGAGAGTTGTTGTATTTCAATAGACCGTGGACGCATTGCGCACTTTCAGATTACGCGCGTATTGTTTATAGGAAATGAAAGTGTTCCGCAGAAATCAATACCCAAACAAATCAAACAAAACTCAAATATAGCGCTAATCAAAGTACCGCATATTATGCGGTGCTTTGAATATTTTTTCTTGAGAAAGAAAGGATTAAACAGTTAGTTGTTTATTAGTTGTGGGTAGAATATTGTTCATAGTTCTAAAGATACATGAAATTTCATTTGTAGCTCAACGAAAATAATGCAATGATTGCGTCGCAAAAGATTCCCAAACTAAAGCGATGATAATGTGTCATAAGCGTAGATAAACACACACAATATATGTTTATAATCATGGCGAGTTTTTGTCAAGGCATATTAGAACGATTGAAATAAAATGAATATGTTTTGCTTGCAAAAGCATGTATTTAAAAAAGGACAGTATTCTTTTATATGTTTTAGTTCATCATCATTATCATCATTACCATCATCATCATCGATATCATTATCATCAGTATCAGCATCATTATCGTCATCATCAGTATCATAATCGTCATCAGTATAATCATCGTTAATTTCATTCATCAGCATCATCGACACGATCATCAGTATCATCATCGTGAATTTCATTCTTATCATCATCTTCATCAGCATCATCGACACGATCATCATCATTTTCATAATTTTATCATTATCATCATCATCGTCATCATCATTATCAGCATCATTATCATCAGTATCAGCATCATTATCGTCATCATCAGTATCATAATCGTCATCATTATCATACTCGTCATCATTATCACACTCGTCATCATCTTCATCAGTATCATCATCGTGAATTTCATTCTTATCATCAGCATCATCGACACGATCATCATCATTTTCATCATTATCATCATCATCGTCATCATTATCAGCATCATTATCATCAGTATCAGCATCATTATCGTCATCATCAGTATCATAATCGTCATCATTATCATACTCGTCATCATTATCACACTCGTCATCATCTTCATCAGTATCATCATCGTGAATTTCATTCTTATCATCAGCATCATCGACACGATCATCATCATTTTCATCATTTTATCATTATCATCATCATCGTCATCATTATCAGCATCATTATCATCAGTATCAGCATCATTATCGTCATCATCAGTATCATAATCGTCATCATTATCATACTCGTCATCATTATCACACTCGTCATCATCTTCATCAGTATCATCATCGTGAATTTCATTCTTATCATCATCATCATCGACACGATCATCATCATTTTCATCATTTTATCATTATCATCATCATCGTCATCATCAGTATCATAATCCTCATCATTATCGTCATCATCATTATCATACTCGTCATCATCTTCATCAGCATCATTTTCATTACTATCATCAGCATTATCACCATCGATATCATTATCATCATCAATCGTCATCATCATTATCAGTATCACCTTCATCATCATTATCATCATCAGTGATGAACCAGTTACCGACATCATTGCAACTTATCCAATCAGTGTAAGCACAAATTTAAGCAGAGAACATTCCATTTAGTTATGTAATCATACAAAAACACATCACTTTATTCCATGAATTTACTCAACTTGTCGATGTCATTACTAGGTGACACCCAATATTTATTATGAAAGATGCATACTACTACATATTCAAACTCCATGATGATTGCACATTACATTTCATTTTTGTGCATTTATTATGATGACAAATAATTCTTATCAAACAATATATCATCCTTCTGATATTTATGTCCATGCTGTGAGTATAGTTCACTTGAGTACTTCAGTATATTCCATGCTCATGTTGATACAAGATCTACATAATTAATTCAAAGATATGTAGTATGTATTTTTGCATATGAAATATCAAGTAATTTTCAAATTCAAACTATGTACATCAAAATATTGCAAAAGGCAAGTCTTGATACATATTTCTTCCAATGGTCATGAATAAATTATTACAATTTAGAAAAAATCAATTCATGAAGAACATGTCTGTGAGTAGATACGAGAATTGACAGCAATGTACAATTTTACACAATTTATAAATTACAAGATCATGTTGTTGGACAGAAAGCATACCTATAATAACAAAATATAAAGTAAAGGTACACAAAGTATGAGTCAAAATAAATACTGTACTAATCTGAAGTGTTCAATGTCACTTGTTGATCCGTCATAAGATTTACACAAAACATTTCATACATTTACATATCACATGCTGGGAATATCTCATGTCGGAAGAAATATTTTCATGTCAAGGTAATAACAATAAGTCACTCGTAGATCCATGAGATGCAGATACACGCTGGAAATATCACATGTCCATAAATAGATATTGAATTCTTTCACCTCAACGTAATAAACAAGTGTTCTTATAAAGTCACTCGTAGCGGCTCCTCATCATGAGCAGATACATGCTGGAAAAATCACATGTCCATCAAGGAAAATTTAATTATTTCATCACAAAGTAATAAAACATTTAGCGTTCTTATAAGGTCATTTGTAACCTTACGAGCAGATACATGCTGGGAATATCAAATGTCCATAAAGAAATATTAAATTCTTTCACCTCAATGTAATAATCAGTAAGTGTTCTTATAAAGTCGCTTCACGGTATGTATGTGAGTGAAGAGACACATTATACAAATAAACTCAATCATTGTAATAAATAAGGAAAGATCGTGTATCCACAAATAAATCAATTTGATCATCTATACATACAATTAGTGAAATAATGTTATGGCAACAATAGCATAGATATGAAATCATGAATTAAATACGATGCATCAAATGAAAGCAGATCTATACAGAATAATTAACCCATTTTGTTATTCCAAATTATTCAATGTATTTATGTTTCATGTGTCTTTGGTAACTGATGATTACATGTAGCCTAACAACAAGGATTAAGATCATCAAGTTCTGTACTATCCTGAGCGATAATTTGCTTTGGTGTGGTATCGTTCAAAGCAAAGGATGTGGAGAGGGACTTCACACTTTATGCACATAAATCTTGATTCAGGGCGTGATGTTTGATCTCCTTTTTGCTTCCGTTTTCCTAGCGGCTTAGGCTTGCACGCAACACATGGTCGAGTTGCGTCTGGCTTATTTGCTGTAGGAGGGACATGCATGGGCCAATGTTGAGATTCTGAAAATTCCAGCCTTAGGACGTTTTCCTTATTGCATCTCCTCCCAGATCGGACTGGTCGCGGTCGGTCCTGCGCAAGCTGGTTGCCAAAGGCAATCATCTGCTCGATGAGGTCTATGACAAAGTTTAAATGGTCTACATTCCTGTCTGATACATGGCAGTACACAATGTACGCATTCGTCACCGCCAAATCGTTCAGATGAAATATGAGTTTTTTATACCACTTGAGAGATTTTCTCATATCTGCGTATTTGTTTGTTAGAAAGTCTGACAAGTCTACTCCACCCATGTATTTGTTATAATCGAGAACAACGTCTGGTTTTTGAATGTTTTCCCCTGTCACAGGATGTTTTTTCTGTGTATCACTGAAGGTGTTGGTATGGAGAGTGCTCAGCATTGTTACATCACGTTTATCAAACCACAGCATGGCGAGCAGTTCCTTAGATCGTCTGAAGATGGACATCCCACGGGTTAGCTTTTGAGCCGGTTTCAGATTTTTAGGCATTTCACGTCTATTTGCTCTAACAGTTCCACAAGCATGGGTCCTCCGCTTGAAAAGTTCTGCAAAAAGTGTAGGACTTGTGTACCAATTGTCCATGAAAAGGCGGTATCCTTTGTCCAAAAGTCCTGTCATCATTGACATCACAAGTCCAACAATGGTGTCCTTAGCTTTACCGGTGTAAAGTCTAAATTTCCACGTATATCCAGTCGGATCACATATCTTATACGCTTTCATGCCATACTTTGCTGGCTTGCGGGGGTTATATGTCTTGAAGCTCAGGCGCCCATAGAACTTGATGAGGGCCTCGTCGATCGCGATGGAGCGAAATGGTGTGAAGACTTTATGGAACGCTGTCGTTACTGCGTCATAAAATGGCCGGAGTTTGAAGAGCGGGTCGTAGCTTGGGTCACTGCGCTGCTTGGCCTGGTTGTTATCATTGAAGTGAAGGAAGCGGAGAAGAAGAGTGAAGCGGTCCCTCGTCATAGTCTGGCCGAAGAAAGGGGTGGCAAGGATGTTCCTGGTAGACCAGTAGAGATGGATTGCAGGTTTCCCGACGACTCCCATGAGCATGCATAACGCCCAGAAGATGATGAGCTCTCCTGCAAAATAAAAAGAAAGAAAAAACAATTCTTCAATACTTCATACTCTTCATCAGGTAAAAATGACACGAGTCATAAACTTCACTATAAATATCAAACTAACATTTGAAAAGGTCTTTTGTCAACACTATGCCACATACATGTAGTTACAGAACATCTTCTTAGTCTTACAATCTTCTTACATTACAATTGAAAATAAATAAGATAATAGAAACCCTTTTTTATTCATATGCTGAAGAAAAACAGAAATAATACATATCAATTGTATGTTTAGTAAAGGTAATTTTGATATTATTTCTGGATTAACAAAATACAAGTCTTAGACTGTACATACCTGCACTAGTTCTGGTCCAGTTCTTGGCTGGTGATGATGGCGATGGAGGGGATTCTCTCAGGACCGAAGACGCGTATTTGTTGGTCTCAACTGCAACTTCCTCAAATGTTTCCTTTGACACAAATTTGAGATAACAGTCCAGCGGAGTTGAAGTTGGTGACAGGCCTGTATCAGGACTGATACCAGGGGTGCCTGTAAACTCGAAGTGTTGAGGTCCGTCAGATGGGTTATCCTCCCAGGTCCGCCCCACTGGCTCTGCAGCTGCGACTCGACGACGCTTGTTCCCGCTATCCCCCGGCACGGAAGCGGTCGCAATGGGCTCGGCTGCATGTTGGTCCCCCCTAACTCCCCGGTCGGTTCGGTCTGGATCGAGGGTATCGTTACGAGCGCTGGCGGGGTTTACATGAGTATTTCCATTCGTGGACTCTGCTGTATTCTCCGATTCAAAGAAATCATCGAACGTCGTGGTTTCATATTGTTCATTTTCTACGTCCGACGAATACTCTTCTTCGCTTGATAAGTCCATTTTATCAAATTCATTTTCAGAGTCCGAGTCAAGGATCGCTTCTCGAGCATCTTCAACGCTAAACAGAGACTTCGTTCCATGACGAGACATTTTGAGATACGATGTTACATAGATAGTGATAAGCTATTACCAACGAATTGAGAACTAATTTGTGAAACAAACTACTCATGAAAATCAAAACGTTGTACTAAATAGTAAAAATCCGAGACTTTATGGCACGATGCGCAGTTGATATCCGACAAGCTTGCATTGAAATAATGGGAATGACTAGATCGAGACTAGCTAATATCCTAAATAATAAACCGGCCCGGTAGCCTGTATACGCATGAATGACCTGGAGATCAGAGCTAGGGCTTACCGCGAGCGAGACGGCTTATAACAATGTAAGCTATTCAATTCTGGGCCCAGTACCGTGTATAGGCGTGAATGAATATCGATCGATCTCATTGTGTAAGTACGTGTGCGCGCGTGCCGTGTACAAAAGATACACAGAGCGAGTTTGGAATTCGCTGCTTGTAAAATCATAATGTCCGGCTTACACAGTTCTAGGTAATAATAGACCCAGCGAAACCAAAATCCAGTCAAAATTGCATAAACTCACTTGTATGTGTTTGTATACGAATATCCTGAAAGAGGACTCATGCATTTCCATGCTAAACTTGTAATAAAACGAAAAATACACAACTACAGTCGGTACAAATTGAGATGCATGTAGCCAAGAGATCAAGGTTTGTATCCATATAATTTATATTTAATTTAGAAGGAAAATAGATGTATTTTTATGCAATTAAACTAGCCCTTTCTCGGACCCGAGAAATCTCGGTTCCCGTCTGTGAGTAGGCTCCACGGGAACCGAGAATTCTCGGGCCCCGTAGTAAACGGGTTAATGTTACAAATTTAGATGCAACACCATTTTTTTTTTTTTTTTTTTTTTTTTTTTTTTTTTTTTTCTTACGTGTTTGCATCTGAGATTCCGGGCAAAATCAAAGATTGGTAAAAACAACAATTGTACATGTTTTCAAATCATTTGAAGTCTGATCGGTATTGAATTCAAACCCACTTAATATTCAGATCCATGTAAGCAAATTTTAAGTACAATTCTTTATCCCCTTACAAAAATAGTCATATTAAAGTACACATACGTGCCTCTAAATCCAATTGGAGTTCTAGCACTTCCCTCATACCTTGTTGTATTAAAGGGATCTAGTGACATTGTGCCTCTAAATCCAATTGGAGTTCTAGCACTTCCCTCATACCTTGTTGTATTAAAGGGATCTAGTGACATTGTGCCTCTAAATCCAATTGGAGTTCTAGCACTTCCCTCATACCTTGTTGTATTAAAGGGATCTAGTGACATTGTGCCTCTAAATCCAATTGGAGTTCTAGCACTTCCCTCATACCTTGTTGTATTAAAGGGATCTAGTGACATTGTGCCTCTAAATCCAATTGGAGTTCTAGCACGTCCCTCATACCTTGTTGTAGTGACATTGTGCCTCTAAATCCAATTGGAGTTCTAGCACGTCCCTCATACCTTGTTGTATTAAAGGGATCTAGTGACATTGTGCCTCTAAATCCAATTGGAGTTCTAGCACGTCCCTCATACCTTGTTGTATTAAAGGGATCTAGTGACATTGTGCCTCTAAATCCAATTGGAGTTCTAGCACGTCCCTCATACCTTGTTGTATTAAAGGGATCTAGTGACATTGTGCCTCTAAATCCAATTGGAGTTCTAGCACGTCCCTCATACCTTGTTGTATTAAAGGGATCTAGTGACATTGTGCCTCTAAATCCAATTGGAGTTCTAGCACGTCCCTCATACCTTGTTGTAGTGACATTGTGCCTCTAAATCCAATTGGAGTTCTAGCACGTCCCTCATACCTTGTTGTATTAAAGGGATCTAGTGACATTGTGCCTCTAAATCCAATTGGAGTTCTAGCACGTCCCTCATACCTTGTTGTATTAAAGGGATCTAGTGACATTGTGCCTCTAAATCCAATTGGAGTTCTAGCACGTCCCTCATACCTTGTTGTATTAAAGGGATCTAGTGACATTGTGCCTCTAAATCCAATTGGAGTTCTAGCACGTCCCTCAAACCTTGTTGTATTAAAGGGATCTAGTGAAATTGTGCCTCTAAATCCAATTGGAGTTCTAGCACTTCCCTCATACCTTGTTGTATTAAAGGGATCTAGTGACATTGTGCCTCTATATCCAATTGGAGTTCTAGCACGTCCCTCATACCTTGTTGTATTAAAGGGATCTAGTGACATTGTGCCTCTAAATCCAATTGGAGTTCTAGCACGTCCCTCATACCTTGTTGTATTAAAGGGATCTAGTGACATTGTGCCTCTAAATCCAATTGGAGTTCTAGCACGTCCCTCATACCTTGTTGTATTAAAGGGATCTAGTGACATTGTGCCTCTAAATCCAATTGGAGTTCTAGCACTTCCCTCATACCTTGTTGTAGTGACATTGTGCCTCTAAATCCAATTGGAGTTCTAGCACGTCCCTCATACCTTGTTGTATTTGTATTAATAGAAGCATGAGACTGGGTTTTTTTTCTTGAAATTTCTCTTTCGTTAAAAAGATACTTACAATTGAAGTGTTCAGATGTTAAACTATCCACTAGATAGTCGTAACCGTGTACAAAGTCAGTGTCTCTTGATGACAGATAATAAACTTATTTGAAACGTGAACCCTCCTACCACCCATACAGAAAACATTCTGCTGCTAAACATAACAAGATTTCTGAATACAAAACAATTACCAACAATAGTATTACTGAAGACACAAACCCAAACACACTCAAGTACTCATATGTTTATATATGTACAGTAGGCAAGCTCTTTATAATCATACTGTATTATACACTTTGACATCATGCAAACTACAATGCAAAACAGAAAACATTGAATTTTGGCAAATAGTAGCAATGAATTAGAACCAAATCTCTTATTCACACTGTCTGATTTTACGGAAGAAAACATTAAAATAAAACAAATTCCACTAAATAACCGACTCCTGTTGACACATAGTGCTGATACATCCACATGTTATGCCCAAACTGTAAACCTAACAGCTTACCCAGGGCATGCCTGACAAAGCAACATACATAGCCTAATGTGCAAGGTGGATTCTAAGTATGGAATGGAATCTAAGGAATTTTTAATCACAGTTTAATTATATAACTTATCGACCCCTTCAATGGGAAAGAACATTTGTAGGGTGTTTAAAGGGGTAGTTTAGTTTTGGTAAGGCTGAACTTTAGTAACCAAACCTGGACAGTAACACTATAAACTAATGGTAAAAACTCCACCATGCTCGAAATGTATAAACTTTCAGCAACATCTTTAGCTTAATGCACAAGGTGGATTCTACGTGTGGAATGGAATCTAAGACAGTTTAATTTGTATAACTTATCGCCCCTTCAATGGGAAAGAACATTTTAAAATTTGCTTTTAATATGTCAGTGAATTTTTCCATTTAACCTGCTTTAAAAAAACAATAATTCATATTTCTCTCATCATTAACTTCCCCTTCCAGCCTTTATATAATTATAAACCTTTCACTATATTATACATTTGTTGTTTCACATTCCATTGATTCCAATATCTACCACTACTAATTCATTAATCCTAAAGTTATATACCACGGCTCAAAATTAGCCCCCCACCCCAAAAATTTGTTTACAAAATAAATAAATAAATACTAAGTGGCAACCATATTCCTTGCCTGAATGGGTACCATATTATGACAGAATTCATGGGTGGCCGGGATTCACAGAGGAGGTTTGCACAAACCATTCATGGGTGGGATTCACAGAGGAGGTTTGCACAAACCATTCATGGGTGGGATTCACAGAGGATGTTTGCACAAACCATTCATGGGTGGGATTCACAGAGGAGGTTTGCACAAACTATTCATGGGTGGGATTCACAGAGGAGGTTTGCACAAACCATTCATGGGTGGGATTCACAGAGGAGGTTTGCACAAACCATTCATGGGTGGGATTTACAGAGGAGGTTTGCACAAACCATTCATGGGTGGGATTTACAGAGGAGGTTTGCACAAACCATTCATGGGTGGGATTCACAGAGGAGGTTTGCACAAACCATTCCTGGGTGGGATTCACAGAGGAGGTTTGCACAAACCATTCATGGGTGGGATTCACAGAGGAGGTTTGCACAAACCATTCATGGGTGGGATTTACAGAGGAGGTTTGCACAAACCATTCATGGGTGGGATTCACAGAGGAGGTTTGCACAAACCATTCATGGGTGGGATTCACAGAGGAGGTTTGCACAAACCATTCATGGGTGGGATTCACAGAGGAGGTTTGCACAAACCATTCATGGGTGGGATTCACAGAGGAGGTTTGCACAAACCATTCATTGGTGGGATTTACAGAGGAGGTTTGCACAAACCATGGTTTGACCATGGTTTGTGCAAACCAAAAAAACAACTAAGTGCCAACCATATTCCTTGCCTGAATAGGCACCATATATGACAGAATTCATGGGTGGGATTTACAGAGGAGGTTTGCACAAACCATGGTTTGACCATGGTCTACATCTATGGAATGCCATTTGTAAACTAATGGAGAAAGAATGTAAACTCCTTGCTTGTTAACAACGTTGATTTACAATTTACTTGTATAAGAGCAGCATTCCATAGATATAGACCATGGTAAAACCATGGTTTGTACAAACCTCCTTTGTGAATTCCACCCAATAAGTCTCTCTTTGTTTCGGGCAACCATATTTAAGATTCTGTGGCCGAGAGCATGATCATGACCCAGGACCAGACCTAGTTCCACTGATCTCTTCATGTGCTTGCGTAAACTTTTACTGTTGAATGAGTAAGGGTGATATGTGCACTCTGCTACGATCTTTTGAGTTTTATATTTATTATTCTAGCATATTGCAGATGAGTCAGAGCCAATGATGCTGATTACTATGGTAAATGTCGCTGGTCCGTAATCGGACCACCCAGGCCACAAATGACAAGGGTTATACGAATGGGATCAACAAAGGATGCAATGTACCATATAAGTAGCCACCATTAAGTATAGAGTATCAAAGCTGAGACAGCAAAAAGTATATATTTTTACAATTTGTAACGTTATGAACCAGAGCCAAAAAAACAGTTATTCCTTTTTTGAAATAAATTCATTCGGATGGGCATATCTCAGCCAATATTTAACAAAGTCAATTGATTTTCAAGTTCAACATTTGGACAGTATGTTTCATGCTCTTTTGGAAAATAAAGTTCAAATTTGGAAATTCTAACAATCGGTTTCTGATGACGTCACACTTGACCACTCTATTATCACCATCAATGATCAAAGAGGTACTTTTATCATTTTGGCCCTAAACATACTCTAACTTTGGTCATATTAACTTGGTAATATTCAAGTTGTGAACAAAGAAAATTAGATTAAATTTTATTTATGTAATATAAAAGCACTACAAAGTAACTGTATCCACACCATAAATACCCATACAAAACTATGAATTTATTTACACACATACATGTACATACAAATTAAAGAGTTGTTTATATAATCTGACATATTACAGCAATAAGACAAATTCAAGTTCTATAAATATTAAAACACAATAGCACGTTCTGGTTTTAGATAATTTATGATTACAAAGAAAGCCCGAAATAATAATAAAACAACTTAAAAAACAGTTTAAAAGTAAGTTAATAGAAACTTAGAACAAAAAAAATAGAAAAAAAAATAGAATAGAATTCTCAATAATATAATATACGACCTAAACTTATGCCATAGTTTTCTGTATTTTCCTAAAATCAAAGGAAAAGTAAAAAAAAAAACCCCACTTGGCCACCATCAACTGAATAACTGTTACTAATGCAAACAATCACTATTTAGAAAACAATCTTGTATCTTACATGCTATTAATTTTCTGCATCTCATGATGTGAAGATGCTAAACAGTAAAGTTTCCGACGATTCTGCTTGGCGGACGACAATTAATAACATTCTCAAACTACCAAGATAAAATACTCAGTAGAATACAATGGCTGGAATTTTAATGTTTTACTATATTATCTATCCCCTAGTTTGAATTAAAGTGATCCCTGTAAAGTGTCAGATATTGCACAAAATGACATTTGAGACTTCAATCCTATATCAATATAATTCTAAAATACAATTGAAGGATTTGTGAAAGTTTGAAAGAAAACGAACACTGTTTACCTAGTGAAAAAAACGAATATTGAGTTCATATTTTATCACAGAATACTGATGGTCTGCCATACTTTTGTCACAGTAATGAATGATCCGTTTGAGATATTCGTACCCGTGTATTTTTACACACGTAGTACATAATTCATGGAATTTGAACTCGCTCGGCTCAAAGTTCAATCTCCGGAATGTTCTCACGGGTGCTGCATGCGGACGTTCTCAGCTGAGACAAATGTACTTTTTTCAATTGCGTTGATTTAACGCTTTAGAAATAATGATTTTCAATGATAATTATCTTCATACTAAAGGGACATTTGAAAAAATCAAACCCTATTTTATTCTTCTCTTACCATAAGCTAAACAACACGGTAGAAGAGAAACGAGGAAGCTCCAAGTAATTTTCGTGGATTTGGACACTTTACAGGTATGACTTTAACATTGGCAACCAATTGTCTTTCTATTCGGTGTAGAAAATAGCTGGCATTTGAAAGACTTATCTCCACTTTAATAGCATTTTAATGAACCCTCATAGTGACAATCACTATAAACCAACTGACACCCTACAGTACGCCAGTACAAAACAATGGCTGGAAGATGTTTGTAAAACATGCTACAATCTTATCTCCACATTGTCCTGTTCAAGACGGGTTCCATAATATTTGGGCTTGGGTCGATTTGGACGATGCACTTGTCGGTAAATATCAAAATGTATATATTCATGCCATT
The DNA here is from genome assembly GCA_037951105.1 of Echinarachnius parma. NCBI lineage: Eukaryota > Metazoa > Echinodermata > Echinoidea > Clypeasteroida > Echinarachniidae > Echinarachnius > Echinarachnius parma. Next base: position 4,866 of record JBAMJV010002869.1, on the reverse strand, counting down.
AGAAAGGCCACATCACAAGCTTCCAATTCATACTTTGTTCAAAAAAAGTTGGTAAAAGAATGAGTGTTTCAATTCTACAAACATAAGTTTTTAAGACACTTTACGTAAATTGAAAAAATTTCTTCAAAACATTGATTTACCAACAAGTGCAGGGTTTTGCTATAGCCGGTCACATACGGTATGTTATAGCAAAATCAATTAGTCCTGAACGGTTTAATGACAATCTAATTAACCCTCATCAAGACCCAAGCTCTAGACACCACATTACTTTCCATACAACATGTACAACATGAGCACCAGCAGAACTCCGAAGCTTAGATTACCTGTCATACACAATGCAAGTTCAAAGTACTTGTGATATCTACATGTTTTCGATCACAACGCAATTGTTTTCCCTTGGGTTATCAACATATTGCCAATGAAGTATTATATTTCCAGGTTGAAACTTGCCCCTCTGTAATTGTTCTCAATGAGGTAATCAAAAGAATTGTTTTATAACCAGGCGTATTCTTGAATGGCCTTTGTCTTACCTCTTTTACGCGCATAGCGATATGCTTCATTATGAGTTCTTCTCTCTATATTTGGAAACTCATTAATGTTGTCATCTGGCATAGTTCTGAAGGAAAGTTTAACATTTATAAATACTATCATACAAGAATCACACTTTAATAACAAGAAGAAGTCACACTTTCATACAAAGAGGAAGTTACATTTATAAGACAAAAGTACTGTTAGGAATTCAATGGCTTATCATTATGACTGGTGCTCTTTTATACATTATTTCATGAACTAGCTGGTGAATACTCTGTATATTACATACAGATACGATAACCATAGTAGCCAGTGGTCCAATAAGTGTACATTTAGACTGTTCTAATTTGTCAATGCACATGTAAGCTTTACCCCTAAAAAGACTGGACTGAATATCTACAGATTAGATACAAATGCTAGCCTCTTGTCCAATTAGTGTGCATTCAGATTGTTCTCCAATTTGAAATGTACAAATAAGCTTTAGATCCTCATCTACAGATTCTACATTATATAAGGGTATACAATTTGATCTACAAGCCAATTTCGGGAACATCAAAATATCTTTCTTTTCTTTTGGATTAACATCACTAAAGTCAGAGTTCCCAAACTTGGTCTACATTTGGACCTGTATTGGCCCAACTGACTGAAAGCAAATATCAGGATATCTTTCTGTTCTTTTAGGATGAAACATTTCTCAAGACAGAGTTCTAGATCTTGGTCAGGATTGGACTAATCTGACTACAATCCAACATGTATCAAGATATAGATCGTTAGAGTTCAGACTAGACCAGTAACTCGTGTGGTTCTTAGTCTACTCTACATTGGTCTACATTGGACCAATCTGACTACAGGCCAGCACCACAGGCAAGCACCACAATACCTTTCTTCTCCTTGGGGAACACGAGTTCCCGCCCAGCTGGCGTGCGTGCTCAATCTCCTCGTCAGAGACAGTGAGCTTCTTGGTGATGAGGGACTATTGCTCTCTCGATATCAAAGTGGCTGCTATTTGGGACCTCATGTTAGGGTTGTACCAGTTGCTAGATTGTATGAACATTACATCAATCAAGTACCTACAGAATAGGAACAAAATCCTTGCCTAAAGTCCAGTTAGACCCAATTGTTCTTATACTAGAGATGTAGACCTATATATCAAGTTTCAGGATCTGATATTTAATCTAGCAGTTATCATCAAAATATCTTCCTTCTCCATTAGAATGTAACATTACTCACATCAGAGTTCTACATTTTGGTCTAGATTTGGTCTACATTGGCCCAATCTGACTGCAGGCCAGCATCAGGATATCTTTCTTCTTGATATCAAAGTGGCTGCTATTTGGAACCTCATGTCAGGGGAGTGTCTAGATCTACAAGCCAAGTTAGATAAAATAGTCAGGATGTAACATCACTAAATTCAGTTCCAGGTCTTAGTCTAAATGTGGTCTACATTGGCCCAATCTGACTACAGGCTAGACCAATAACCAAAGAGATGTAGACCTATAGATCAGATTTCAGACCCCATCTGATATCTAATCTATCAAAATGTCTTCCTTCATCAGGATGTAGCATAGTTACTAAAACATATTCAAGAGCACATGTTTTAAACTTGTTATAAATTCTATATACAAAATAATGTTGTACTTTGTATAGAGCAAAAAATGGCTTCTATAATGTATTTCGGTCTATACTTTTATGTAGCAAATAATGGCTTCCATACATTTAAGTCTAACTTAGAATTTACGTTCAACTTGGGATCTTTGTAAAACACCCCCTGGGCTTGCATAGAATGGATGTCACTATGTTTGGATAATGTGATTCGAGCTTTCAGACCTTTATAGACAGGTTCCGAAATATCGTTTACAGTCAAACATCTGTATAATTTATTGACCACCAAACGAAAACAAGAAAATTGGCCGCTACAAACAGGTGACCTTTATAGACCAGTTCCGTTAAATCTTAGCCGATTGTATGGTGACCACCCAAGTGTAACAAGACATGTGGGCGCTATAAACAAGTGATTTTTTAAGGCAATTTCAATAAAACATTGTAACCGGTATAAAGTAACCCTCATGTTAGTTCTACAGACCCTTAGATCCAATTGATACTAAAATGAGCGTTTCTTCCATATGTGACATGAATATTGTGGGTGCTTGTTTGCTTTCAATCTGTGGAAATTACATAGTCCAAAGTATCGAGTTTGCACGCTAAGTTTCGAATTGCCTCAAGCAGGTACTGAAATATACAATTTTGTTATGAAAGAAAGACCAGAAAAATGATATCAATGCAGCACCTCCATGCTACACCGAACACGAAAGGGAAATATTTGTTTGCATATCTTTTTCCCCCGCGAATATTAGTACCATAGAACTTGGGGCAAATATGCATAAATACGTCACCTACCGCTGTTTTGATTGGCTGATTATTTTGGTCGCAATTGTATAGAACGTTCCCTTTGCTCGTAGGCCTTTGTTCGTGAACCCATTGAAAGTCACAGTCCGAGACATCGAGGGACTAAGCCTCTAATGGGTTAATACAGATAACTCATTGTGGACAATTTATTGCATTTTTGCATAAATTTTGCATAAATTTCGTCATCTCTCGATGATTTGATTGGCTGCTTCCATGGGCCGTATTTGCAAAAAATATGAATCTGCGTGTACGTGTTGTTTGTGAGCCCATTATAGACCTTTGTTATGGTTTATCACTCGTTGTCAATAGACTCCAATCCGATATGAATGGAGCAGTTCCAACGGGTTAATTCTCATCGAGCAATGCTGTAATGACGTATTCGGGGCGTGATGTGTAGGCGCCACGAAAAGCGCGGGGAACTATATTGGCAAGTTTAGTTGAAATTTAGGATACGCTCTGTGCAGAATTATGGTTCAGGTTTCAGTTTTATAGGTGTGGAACCTTTTCTTTACCCACACACACTAGCTACTAGGCAGATGGGAATATACATATATACACTCATCGCATTCAACAATTCTGATTAGTCTTGAAGTTGGTTGCTCTGGCACTTGATGACGGGAATAGATAAACCAAATTATCTTAACGGCAAAACGACAAACAAACGAATAAACAAAAACAAATACACACTCTCAAATTAATAAAGATACATACAACAGTAGAATCATGAGTGATCAAGAGTGGTTAACCCATCTCCCCCTGCCTGCTGTACTCATGCCAGTTAGAACCCGTAAGTAACCCTCATGTTGGTTCTACAGACCCTTTGATCCAATGGGTATTTCTGTTATAATTATGTGAGATTAATATTGTGGTTGTTTGTTTGCTTTCAATCGAACGGTTTGACATGACATGGTCCGAGGTAGTCGAATTTACACTCCAAGTTTCGCTTTGCTTCAAGCAGGTACGAAAATATAAAATTTTGTTATGAAACTATGAAAAGAAAAATAATATCAATGCAGCACCTCCATGCTACAACGAACACGAAGGGGAAATATTTGTGTGCATATCTTTTCCCCCGCCAATGTTGGTAACGTGGAACTTGGGGCAAAGTTGCATAAATATGTCACCTACCGCTGTTTTGATTGGCTCATGATTTGGTCACAATTGAATAGAACACCACTTTGCTCGTATGTGTCGTCTGTGAAGCCATTGAAAGCCATTCCAGTCCGAGATGTCGAGGGACCAAGCCTCAAACGGTTAATACTGATCACTCAGTTTGGACAATTTTACATTACTTTCGTCATCTCGCGATGATTTGATTGGCTGCTTCCATGGGCCGTATTTGCATAGAATATCCATCTGCTCGTACGTGTCGTTTGTGAGCCCATTGGAGGCATTTGGTCTGGTTTATTACTCCTTGTTAAAAGATTCCACTTATACATGAGTGGAGCATTCTTCAATGGGTTAATACTGATCGACAATGCTGATGTATTCAGGGCGTGATCTATAGGCGGCCCCAAAAACGAGCCCACGTTTATCGCATTTAAAGCGCGAGGAACTATATTTTCAAGCTTGTGTACAAGGGATTGTGGATCAGTTCTCTGGTAAAGTTAGGGGGCGTGAATCACTCGATATAACCGCACATATCTAGTTTCTTGGGCAGATAGAGAGGGGACCACGTTTATCGCATTTTACATTTGAAGTTGATTGCGCCTTGTTCGGGTTATACTTCTTAATGTTCTTAAGCATTTCGGAAAGTGACACTTATGGACAGCGTTTCGTTTTTGACTTCTTTAATGAATGGACACTATATATAACGGTCAATAACATTTACATATGACATTTTGGAACACTTGGGATTGATGGTATTTTTAAGTGCCTTATGTTTATTGGCCCATTCTGACTTCGTGCACTGGCTGATTCCTCTATTTC
>JBAMJV010002868.1:0-32392 GCA_037951105.1 Echinarachnius parma | reverse complement strand
GGCTTTAACATTCAGACACGCAGCATTTGTTTAAAAGACTATGCCACTGTTGGCGTCGAATTGTTCGTAACGCGTACGTAATTATATATAAACAATATTGGGCCTCGTCATCGGCATATACATGATATAGTGCATATCGAATGTATTATATAGCATAACCATGATAACGAACTTGCCTTATTATAAGATTGAGACCTACTTTTCCTAGCTGAGCACACACTAATTGACTGACGGCATTGTAATTAGGTATTGATTGATCTGCTAGTTATGTTTGAACACAGTCGCATATATAGCGTTTTCTATGGGTTCCCTTGTGTCTGCAGTTGCTAAGCAACATCCATTCACAACAACTGTCCAGTTTTAATATCCCAAATTATATATGGGCGTCTATTATATGCCTCGAATTGATACGTGTCTTTCTTTTTCCTAGTCACAAAGTGTAGTTCAACCTTTTTTTGCAAGCAACGAAAATAGCGACGATCATGTTTAATGAGCAACATACTATTTTACAGAATAATATGTATCCTATTCTATTAAAAAGTTATGTTTTTTACGATTTTGCAGCAAAAAACGCAATTTATGGGCTGTAATTATTGTTATGTTAATTTATTATAACAAAGATTTGATGCTGTATTAAAGGGACTTAGTAACATTGTCCAAATCCTCAAAATAAAATTTCACTCTAGCGGTTCCCTCATACCTTGTTGTATTCGTATTAACAATTAAAAATCATGGGACAGGTTTCGGTTTTTCAAATTTCCCTTTCGTTACAAAGATACTGTACGATCAAAGTATTCAGATAAGAAAAACTCCGGGGGAGTTTTTCTTCTGTGTACAAAGTGAGTGCAGTGAGTTATTGAATATCACTTTGCATTTTCACTCATTGCTTGGCCATGCAATGTCCATTTGACTTGAAAATTCACACAATACCCTGTGGACATATGAGATAACAATAATATACATTGCATCAACATTCATCACTTTTTGCACATGTCAACAAAAGTTACTAGATCCCTATAAGTTGTTTTGAGCAATGATAGTAATTGACTCTCGATGCCTCCATTAACTTGGTGAACATTGTATTCAATGTTGCGACATTTGTGTAAATAAAGTAGGCCTTAATATCACATCTCTATCTTTTAAAATCTTAAATTGGTATACGCTCAATGTCAAACCTGTGTTTTCTAACTATTTAATAAGAGAAAGATGTATGACAAATTGGTAACGATAGTAATCAGGGATGATTTGCAATGAACAGGAATGATAGCATTCTATAAATAATGAACGAACGACAATAAACTAATAAGGTTGTGGGTTTCTCTGTTGGTATTTGATCAATATATGTATAACTTACACAATTTAATGTTATTAACGTTATTCAAGGTTGTTCCACTAAAGTTGATCTCTGAAATTCACTTTACACACTAAATTTTTTCTTATATACTTGTATAACACGGGTACATAAAATGCGATATTTTCTTTTACCAATTATAAATTTGAACATATTCACTCAAACATTGATATATTTCCTGTATTTTAGTCATGTTTAATGTACAGGATATATGGCTTAGTCATAGTAATTCTACTGCTGGCAATCAATCCAATGAAGTGCACATTTTCCATTTCCTCGTGAGGATTTCCAGTCAGACGCTTTGTAGGCGCGCAACCAATATTGCCAAGTGTATTTATTTGTCAAATGTTAACGTTCTTTTCCCTTCATTCACATGTATCTAATTCTTCGTAGTTTATCATAATTATTTATCAAATCGATTCCCATTTTCATTTCGTTTTCTCTCAGATTTATTCCATAGTGGTTCTAGGATGGTGGTACTGGCAGTTCTCATGGATTCGAGTCTTAGCATGTAAGTCGTGGCATTAACAGATACCTCGTATATAGATAATGATTTGGCAAAAGAAACCCTTTAAACATATATTCGAATATTCACTTTTGTAAATATCGTATTGTGATGTATCGCTAGCCCGCGCATGCGGCATTTGCGACAATACATTGAGTTTGGAATATATATTCACTCGTCTCACACGTGTCCTACATTTGTCTCTCTAAGTTACCTGTTTGTATGATATTTAGAAAATGACATGTATCAGCATACCACCGGTCATTCCAAATATCATACAAACAGGTATTAGAGAGACAAATGTAGGACACGTGTGAGACGAGTGAATATATATATTCCAAACTCAATGTAATTGTCGCAATGCGCATGCGCGGCTAGCGATACATCACACGTATACGCGGTAAATTGCCCCATACATATTTGAAATCTTGTTGTTATAGTTGTAAAAAGGACTGGCCTCGACTATAGCATGCTTCGCTATTGCTGGTCCTTTTTTAAATTTTTTTACAGACAATGAAACCACATGAATTGTAGAACTATCTTATTGTGATTGATTTTATATTGTAAACGATATTGGTTATTTGATAAATAATTAGACTTTTGTTCAGTGGAGGGAGTGGGGGGGGGGGGGGCACGGGGTGCATGGGCTTGGATTTCCATTGAGTGCATGACAGGGGGCCTGACAAGCGAACAAAATAACAACATTATTTGTCGTGTTTAGTTTTTTCTCTGATGTTATATTGTCTTCTACAGGTTGTTTTTATATTTGTTCTGAATATAAGTCAGTTTTATATTATTAGCTCGTATATTTATATTATAAGTAGCTCGTGTATTGTGCCGATCGATTTGTTTTGTTATGTTTAGTGTACAGTATGGACATAAAAACATATTTCAACTAGGATTTATTCCCTTTACCTCCTCATGATACTTGATGGAAATATCTCCTTAAAAGTGCCATTTGGTGCTGTCCTGGAGAGGCAGTGCAGTGCCCATGAAGTGCGTGGATGTGATATACTTATAATACAGTAAAACTAATAAATAGCATTTATTGTGCGCCATCGATCTAGTGAACTATTTAGAGGCACAGAGGGTTAGGGTTATCATCGTTTTAACAAAACAAAACAAACCGCTATTCAAACGCCAATTTAAACAAGTATGTTTTAAGACTGGATTTTAAAGCTTCTAGTGACTCTATATTACGTAAATTTAAAGGACCTAAAGAATACAACGTACTTTGACACTTATTCCATAGTTGATGACTTGAAACATAGGTCTGCCGAAAAAAAATCCATGGAAATAAACACAGTAGTGATTTAAGACTAGTTTGCTGATGCCAAATCTCACTTAGCAGCCAGTTTACGCCCCACCCACATTTAGGGTCCGGAATCGGCAGCGTGATCGACATGTGTTTGACAATTCATTGGCTTACGTCATGACGCGTCATCTACAGAATTTAGTTCATTAGTCCGTTCCTTAGATGACGTCACATTTTGGCGATTTAAAAGGGGCGTTCCCAGGACAATTAGATATTTACTAATTACCCCAAAATTGATTGATTTCATGAGAAATGACTGCCAAATTCTTTTTCTTCGGGAAAGAATACCTATAGAGAGCCGAATTGTGAAAATTAGGCCATCTAGACGCTGTAGTTCCCTTAAATATACAGTCATGACAGTATATATATATATACAAGCGAAAAGTGAAAGATACATACAGCTTTGGTTTCTTCCAATATTTGAATAATTGCAAAGAATAATCATAAATGATTGAGGAAGAATAATAGTAGGCGTAGCTTACAGTGGCGGATCTAGGGGGGGGGGGGGGGTTAGGGGGTTTAAACCCCCCCCCCCCCCCCCTTGGGCTGCCAAGTGAAAATGTATCAGTGAAAAAGTGGGGAAAAAAAAGTGAGAACAGATCACTAACGGAGGTTCAAAATAGCAAAAAAAATTCGCAGCTTCGCGGCTCATGGACGATGCTCCGCATCGTCATTGGGTCAAACCCCCCTTAGCAAAAAGCTAGATCGTCATTGGGTCAACCCCCCTCCCCCTAAGCAAAAAGCTAGATCCGCCCCGGGCTTAATAAGCAATATTCCTCCCTTTAATCCTCCAAATGAAAAGGGAAACAAATATATATATAAGTAAATATATTTCCGATATTATGTTTGCCCCACACAGTGTTCTGGCCTACATTCGATGTCATCTATACGATGTACATCCTCTGCTTCTTGTGTCTCGGCTTCCTCGCCCTTTCCAGCGTTCTGGTAATCATCGGCGTCTCCAAGGTCAGTTAAAGGTCATCAAGCGTGGGGATGCTACACAGCGGGTCGCCATTTTGAGCTAGGCTAGTAAAAGTATACGCGCACTGCATACCACTGAGCTAACGTGCATTACGCACCGTGCGCAACGCGTACGCAAGATGGCGCCGCGCATCTGATTTGACGAATCTGAACTACCTTTAACTAAAAACGTGCCAATCACTTGCCACGCAGCTCCTGCTTGGATGCCATTACTGTGTATGAACGCACAATAGAGTACTTGGCCATGCACATTGTATTGTGCAGTGGCATTGTATACCTGTGTGGATCTATTGACTGTGCGCCCTCTGTTAAACTTGCAGGCGTGGGGTATTTGCCTTTCAATACATTCCTTTCAAATCCCCCCCAAAGATGATAGAGGGCAGTGTTCGAAATATTTCCTCTTTGGTATCACTGGATAATGGAAATAATTTTGAAACCACTATCAAATATGTTGACTGACCACTGGAGGCTGCCATGTTTTCTATACCGCATGAAATGTCATGGGCAGATATGCGTACTAACAAAAATGTGTAATGTAACCGCGGAATTTGAACCAGCTGCTATGTCAGTTATTACGTGACCTGCTTTTGTTGGTGCAAGGTCAGATGACTTTTTATATGGTACAGTTGGAAAACATGGTAGTTCCCAGTGTGCTGTCAAAACAGGTTATTTTTCTAATATTGGTTTAAAAAACATTGATTATTTTCATTATCATTGTTATACCCATAGGAAATAAACGACTAGAAGTGACGGGAAAAAAACTTATCAGTAACAAAAAAGCTAAAATGTCAGCGTTTGGTTTTCCTTTAATTTGCGTGTTCACTTGAACATAAACTACTATTATTTAAACCGTATTATATTTCTTGCTTTGCTATTGTTGCAAAGTATGTGTATATGTTTTGAAACGTTTGTTTTGTAAACAACCCATTATTCAACCGTGTTCAATCATTCAATCAACATGCATGTTATCATTCACTAATTGACGATGATTTCTTCCTCCTACATAGGACATCAAGCACATGCTTATACCCTACGTCATCGGCATGTCAGTCCTTCTCTTCATTCAACTCATCAGCTGGATCGCCTGGCTCGCAATCTTGGTGAGTAGCTTTTGGAGGAACTTGAAAGGTTCGCTCTATTTAGGGAACACAATGATGGTGGAAGAAGAAGAAGAAGAAGAAGGAGGAGGAGGAGGAGGAGGAGGAGGAGGAGGAGGAGGAGGAGTATGAGGAGAAAGAGGAGGAGGAGGAGGAAGAAGAAGAAGAAGAAGAAGAAGAAGAAGAGGAACTTTGATCATATCTATAATGTAATTATGAAAATCATGTTTAATAATAACAAGCATGATCCATAGCTCCGTTTGTTATTAAATTATTGTCAACTTCTTACTGAATACATCAGAACATTTAGTACATTACAACTATGGTTTTAAATTCATTGCAGGGTATAGCCGCCATCGTCCTCATCCTCGACTTCGTGGTCTGGATCCCTTTCACGGCTCTTAATGTGAGTGTTACACACCTGTTCATTATTCACTCATTCGGCATGTTTGGTGCGACATTTGGTGGTCTCCTAATTTTTCTTTTGGATATCATATGAATGTTTAAAGGGATAGTTGAGTATTGGTCAAACTTAACTTTAGTAGCCAAAACCTGCACCATTACGGTACAAACTAATAGTTATAACTCCACCATTCTCAAAAGTATACACAATTACAAACGATAAAGTAAAACCCCTGTTATCATTCAAAAAGAGCCGTTACAACTCAAGAGTCAAATTAACTCTAGAGAACGCTAGCGCGAAGCGCTTTAGCGTTCTAGGTCCTCCTAATACGGGACTGATAATGAATATTGTTTGTGCACGCTAATTGTGCTTAAAATTATACATATGATACGGTACTTACCACCGATTCATTCTCCAATATGTGATCCAACTATCGGGTGGAATTAAAATTATGATTTTCCCCTCCATTCCGCTAAAAACCAGTGATTATATGCGCCTCCTCGACTGTTTTCCTTGTGTTAGCGCGACTCCGAACAGATTTTGAATATGCGCAGTAACTATAACCGCGCATACAATGTGTATCGCAAGCGCCGTTTCGCCGTTTCGCATCGGCGGCCATCGCGATCATCTTTCGTTCAAAATCTGTTCGGAGTCGCGCTAACACACGGAGAGAAGTCGAGGAGGCGCATAAATCACTGATTTTAAGCGGAAAGGAAGGAAAATCATAATTTTAATCCACCCGATAGTTGGATCACATATTGGAGAGTGAATCGGTGGTAAGTACCAGTGGCGTACCCAGGATTTTTTTTAAGAGGGGGTTATTTTGTAAAAAATTCCAAGCCGAGACCAAGTACCTTCAAAATTTTCGAAACCGAGGACCAAGTACCTTCAAAGTTGAAAACCTCGCTCAGTGGGGGGGGGGGGGGGGGGGGGGGGGGGGGGGGGGGGGGGGGGGTGGCCGTAAATTTTTTTTTCGAAGCCGAGACCAAGTACTTTCACAATTTTAGAGTCCGAGACCAGAGGTCTTCGAACAATTTTGGGGCCGAGACCAAGGTTTGGTCAGTCGAGACCATGTTTTAGGCGGTCGAGATCAGGTTTTAGACGGTCGAGACCGCTGAAAAGTAGTTTCGGGCTAAAAGGAGGGGGGGGGGGGGTTGAACCCCCCAATCCCCCCCCCCCTGGGTACGCCTATGGTAAGTACCGTATCATACGTATAGTTTTAAGCACAATTAGCGTGCACGAACAATATTCATTTTCAGTCCCGTATTAGGAGGACCTAGAACGTTAGCGCTTCGCGCTAGCGTTCTCTAAAGTTAGAGTCAAATTGGAGGTGACAATCACTTTTATATAATATTTTGAAAGCAAATTTCGCAACAATGCGAGCATTTGAATGGGAATTATTATTATTTCCCATGTTTTTTGAAATGATCTTCCACATGGAATGGAAATCAACCAAATCAGTTACAATTATTATTTTTTATTTTTTATTTATTTTTTTTTTGGGGGGGGGGGGGGGGGTGGCACTTCGGAAAATACCAATACTCAACGCTACCTTTAACAAGGTATTTTCAAAATTTGTAAATAACTTTCTAAACATACATATGATATCCATTCTCCCCCTTATTTCATATGTTTGCACGATGGACTGGCACCAATGAATGTATTTGTTTTGATCGTATTTTTCATTTAAAAGATTTTGTCAAACATTCTTGTTACTTATTAAATATTTGTATAATGTTTCTTTTTATTGATGTGAAATATATCAAACAAACGACATATAAATTATAGACATGGTCTTTACTGCTAAAATATGCTGCTTTTCCCCTTCTTTTGTTGTTTATAGACAAGTGCATTTTCCTTTATTTATTATAAACAATCATATTGGAAACTGATGTGTCTCATATTTATTGCATTGAACAAAAACAAAGACAAACATATCCGTATCATATACAGTCAGTGGCGTACCCAGGAAAGGGGGGGGATTGGGGGTGTCCGTTGAAATCGGTAATGATAGTCAAGACCGCTAAAATGTGGTCTCGAGACCAGCTACAAGTTGTAAAGGGGGGGGGGGGGGGTTCAAACCCCCCCCCCCAAAAAAATAAATAAATAAAACGGTCATTATTTTGTCAAGGGGGGGGGGGGGTGAACCCCCTCCCCCTGGGTACGCCTATATATACAGGGGGTTATAAAAAGTCACATTTGACTTATCGCATAATTATATCTAATTATACAGTGAATTACAAGTAAGAACTGCGGCTTGTATTTCATGCAATGCCCCCCCCCCCCCTTTTTTTTAATGGATAAACCGTTTCTGGACGAATTCTTATCAAACAGTTTTCCCCAAATGGTATTGATACACTGTTCATACTGAAACATCGTACATGTTCTATTGCAACTATATTAGTTATCTTACAATAATACTACACCGTTTTCTATAGCCCCTCCCCCCCCCCCAAAAAAAAAAAAATAAATAAAATAAATGGGACGAGGGGGGGGGGGGGGGCAATTGAGGAGTTGAACATCACCTTCTCCCACCCTAACCCATCGCACACCACAATGAGTATCATTATTTTAATAAATAATTGTTATTTTTATGCTTATGTCATTTTGTTTAAGCCAAAAAAGTGTGGGGGGGGGCTGCAGCCCTCCGCCCCCCCCCCCTCCCCCGGTGCCGCGGCCTCTGTACATGATTTATATCCCCAAGTACCAGGAATACAGGCAAACAATATATTATTTGAAGTGCCATTCTCAACATTGGTTTCACTTTCCCTGTAATGTGTTGCTGATGTAGGCTACTTTTCTTGTTGTCCAGATCGTGTGTCTGCTGGTCGTCATCTCACAGTAGGCCTACCAGGAATACACTGCAGAAATATATATTTTAAGCGCCCTCTCAACATAGCTTTTACTATTCCTTTAATGTTTTTGTTGATTGACTGTTCTTGTTGTCCAGATCGTGTGTCTGCTGGTCGTCATCTCCCATAGGCCTACCAGGAATACACTGCAACACTAAATTATTTAAGCGCCCTCTCAACATAGCTTTCACTATTTTAATATATTTTTGCTGATTTTCTTATTTCGTTGTTCAGATCGTGTTGTCTGGAAGGATTTTTGTCGGACAAAACTTTACTTTGCCGGTGCGGAATGGAGTTATTTTTTACATTACTACACCATTTTCTCTATAGAAAAAAACCCACATGCATTTGAAGCACCCTCTCAACCAAAGCTTACCATCTCTTTAATGTTTTTGTTGATTTACTTTTAGGCGCCCTCTCAACATAGCTTTCACTATTTTAATATATTTTTGCTGATTTTCTTATTTCGTTGTTCAGATCGTGTTGTCTGGAAGGATTTTTGTCGGACAAAACTTTACTTTGCCGGTGCGGAATGGAGTTATTTTTTACATTACTACACCATTTTCTCTATAGAAAAAAACCCACATGCATTTGAAGCACCCTCTCAACCAAAGCTTACCATCTCTTTAATGTTTTTGTTGATTTACTTTTCTCGTTTTCCAGATCGTGTGTCTGCTGATCGTCATATCTCAGTACCAGGAATACACCGAAGGGCGTGGAAAACAATCGGACGTGGATAGTGCTAATGCAACCGTAAGTCAATCACTAATCATTGAATGAATGCAAGTTAGGGCGGGAATCAACCCGAGACCTCCTGATTGCTAGACCGGTGATCAACCATCGAGCCACGAAGAACCTTATATGGGGCTACTTCCCATGAAACCTTTCCAATGCCCGTAATGATTCTGCCAAGCGATTGTATCACTGTTTACAAATTAGAACTAATGTTCGTTTAAAATGCACACAACACATTCAATCTTACATTCAGAAATGCGGAAGAACTCGCAAATCCGCAATTCGTATAATTAAGAGGTTTGAAAAGGGAATAGGAAATCCCCATTTAGTGTTATCCTTATGTACCAGGCGTATCAAAAAAAAGCGTTACACTTTTGAAAAAATTGTCAACATTACATTTTTATATATTTATAAGATTTGTTCATGTCGATGGATGCCCCATGGTCTCATCTATCAAGTGCCACTAACAAAACAAATTTTCGTTCACGCTTGGGCGAACACTGACAGTTTTTGTACAGAGTGTCAAAAATGGCTTGCGCCAAATTGAAAGAAGAGGGACAATTAAACCAGCAGACTGAATAAGTACTCCCATTCAAACAAATTGCTCTTTGCCATAAATGTAAGAATATTTTATGATTGTGTAATCATTTTGTGGCAATTTTCTATCATAATTTAACTGATTTCATTGTTTTATATGATATGCATGGGTGAGAATCAATAATGGGTAATTACTTCAAGATCTTTTTTAAAGCACATACACATCAAAACCACATGCCAGTCATTCATTCAAAAAGTACCAAATCAATTAATCTTCAAATCATTCAACCGATTCATCAATCAATCAATGAGAAATCAACCAATCAATCAATCAATCAATCAATCCATCCATCCATTCATCAATCCATCATTTAATCGATCAATCCATCCATCAATCAATCCAGCAATCCATCAATCCATCCATCAATCTATCAATCCAATCAGCCCATCAATCTATCAACATGAATATTCGTTCATCCTTTTATTATCTATCATTCTATGGCTTATTTATTCTAACCCATGCGTAAAGCAATGAAATCATTTAAATTATGATAGAAAATTGCCACAAAATGATTACACTATCATAAAATAATCTTAAATTAATGGCAAAGAGCAATTTGTTTGAATGGGAGTACTTATTCGGTCTGCTGGTTTAATTGTCCTCTTCAGTTTCAAATTGGCGCAAGCCATTTTTGACACTCTGTACAAAAACAGTCAGTGTTCGCCCAAGCGTGAACGAAAATTTGTTTTGTTAGTGGCACTTGATAGATGAGACCATTGGGCATCCATCGACATGAAAAAATCTTCTAAATATATAAAAATGTAATTTTGAAAAATTTTTCAAAAGTGTAACGCTTTTTTTGATACGCTCTGTATAGTGGCAAATGTGCTAATGTGCGTGCAAGGTACAGTATATGAGGTTATAATATATAATCAAATTACTAGTAAATTAAAATCCATGTCCGCCAAGTCTTGTACCATTTTTCCTTTTTGTTCTCCATTATTCATTCATTCATTCATTTATTGCACCACCTCAAAATCATACTGACACATTTCATCCTCCAAAGAAGATGATAATACGCCAATGACATTCACGCATGACCGACTTAACATAATTCAGAACACTTTATTCTCACAACAAAAGGTTGACAATATCGATGCATTTTGTGACATTTCACTTTTGACTTTGCCCCATATCCGGGTGTCATGCACATTACATGATACAATATTCATAGCAAATGTCATATCAATGTAAAGGGGGGAATATAAGCTTTCCAATGATACCATTTTCATGAAGGTAATAAAGTAATAGGAGAGATATGAACGCTCAAACCTGAATTGCGGAACTTTTTGTGAGGGGTATATACATGATATTCTACTCAGAAAATAATCACGCAACAACATATGTTTCATTTACCTCATAGGTGGTGGTGGAATGACACTTCATAAATTGTATCCGTTTATGTATGTTCTTTTTTTTTTCTTTTCCTTTTCCCTAGTGACCATACCTTCTTCTTCTACTTTGACTTAGTACTTCAAAACGTATCATTATCTTTCCTCTCTCATTCTACGCAGAAAAAAAAATCACTCAAAATGTTATGTTTTTTCTTTACCTCATAATTACAGGTGGTAGTGGTGCACCACCAACCGGTTACTGCTGGGGTAGTGACAACCACCTATGCCGGAGGTACCGTGGTCACGACCGGTCAGCAAGGTCAGCAAGGTCAACAACAGGGCTACCCCCCGCAACAGCAGGGCTACCCCCCGCAACAACAGGGCTACCCCCCCGCAACAACAGGGATACCCTCCGGCTCAACAGCAGGGGTATCCTCCGGCTCAGCAGCAGGGGTATCCACCGGCCCAACAGCCACAGGGGTATTCACTGCCCGGTGAAACCGTGCCGCCGACCGACCCAGCGCCTTCTTACTCGCAGACCGACCCGGCTAAGGACGGCAGTCTGGCCGTCTGATGAGAAACGCGGTGATTCGCAGTAAACGTAATTATGATGACAATACTTGGTCATCAACTGGCCAACAGGAACAATGACAAATGCCTTATAATGGTGTGTTAAACACATCATGTTTGTATAAATTAATTAAAACTACCAAAAACTCCTGAAATAATTATGGTAAATTAACAATGCCTTTTCTTTGCAGGATATTATTGGACATAGGCTCTGAATCCATAAAGCAAATATATTTGCGCGGTAACCATGGTAACTTCGAGTTATAATTTGAATATCGGTCAACAATTATGCAGAATAATGAAGAAGGCATTATATCTTATTTTGACGCAAAATAATTTGTTTCAAATATTAAGGCACGCATGAAGAACTAATTGTGGCAATGATAAAATCACGGCTATATCAAAGTTACTTTATGAGGCTGGCTAGACTTGATTTTTATATTAGGTGCATAATTATATGATCTAGTAATTATGTTGACATAATTTATGCAAAAACTAAAAAAGGGTGCTTAAATTTGTATTTGTGTGATGTGCTATTTCCATTGAGTGGTGTGTGTCCTTCCATGCATGTTAAATGAATATCATAAATGATGACCGAGTAATGAGCGAAATGCAAAGTAAAACTAATTGCTATTAGTTTGTACAAAGTTGAAATAATCTCCGGAATTTCTGCTTTCTTCGAATTCGATCATAACTGAATAATTATGTTTGAAGGAAAACAAAGCTGGTTTCAAACTCGTATTACCAAGATGAAAGCAACCAGGTATAAATAAACCGCTATAGGGATGCAACTAAGTTTAGTCGATTCAGTCAAAGTTGATCATTTTATAAAATCAGCGGCATAATCAGTGTCATTCCGAACGGGCTGGGATGTGGGGTGTGGGCGGGGCGGGGCGGGGCGGGGCGGGGGGGGGGGGGGGGGGGGACATTTAAACGATGGATCACCTGCATCATTGTTTTATTTGAATCCCCCAATCCATATCATTTGGGGGGCAAGGTGAGGGATAGAGTCTTTAGTAAGCCAACATTCCATACCATTTGGGGGAAAGGTGAGGGATAGAGTCTTTAGGAAGCCCACAATTGTTCATCTACGCCACCATCACCATGGCCACTGCTGTTTGTTACTGACAGCTCAAATGTAAATAAGAAGCATTATTTGATTCCTCTGTGTAAATATAATTTTCAGCAAGTATGAATCTACTCGATGTCTTTCTAAAAGAGCAACATGTTTTCTGTCTTCTTGCTTATATATATATATTAGTAAAATTCAGAATATTCGCGTGTTTTATTCTTCTGAACACACTCAATTCTTTCAGTTTTAAAATCTTGGGCATTATTTTCCTCAACGTTTGAAGTTTTGTCGCGGTGTTGGTTTATACTTTATTATGCGCAGCCGATTCTATATACAACATATGTTATTCATATACAGGCGTAGACTAGATATAAAGATTAGCTTTAATTTTAAGTTTAAACATATATTATATTATATAATATGTATATTTGATTGCTATTTTCGGTATTCTCATTCATAGGGTATAGGCATATGAAATATGCGTTATAAAGTTCAGTATAATTCTAACTACAAATTGTGTAACAGTCACGATTAATATGCTGCATCATAACAATGTTTTAATACAAATTCTAACAACTAGTACAAACAGACCAGTTTGTTACAAGTTTCCCTCATTAAATCAATTATACCTACGGAAAATCATTATAGTTTAGGAAAATGTATTTCCCTAATTATCAAGATTGTAATTTTGCCTATCTGTCATTTTTGGTTGGGATAACGCCGGATCTGAACGGCACTGATCAAAATACGATTGAATTTAATTATTTAAAATCATTTTCAATTTCATATTAAAAATTGTAGAATTCAAAAATGCTGTCACCTTTCTAAATAAATGATTTGACGACCAAACATGACAGTGCACTTATCTATTTGCTTTATTTGTTGCTAAAAGTATTGTCGTTGTGACGATGATGACGATGATGGTGACTACGACGATGATGATGACGATGGTGATGACGATGGTGATGATGATGATGATGATGATGATGATGATGATGATGATGATGATGATAATGATGACAATAATGGTGATGATGATGATGATGTTGATGGTGATGACAATAATGGTGATGGTGATGTTGGTATATATGGTGACAATGTTAATGATAATGCGGTGGCTGAGGTGAGAAGGGGAGGGAGAGCAGAAACGGGGGAGAGAAACAAATTGGAGGAGATTATAAGAAAGGGATACCTAGAAGAAATTGAGGAGGAAGAAAAGGAGGGCAGGAAGAGAAATGCATGAATAGGAGGAGCAGTAAGCGGAACCTGGCAACGTATCTGGTTTGACGGTGCATGTTTTTACAAACAGAGTAAGAATGGTGTATAGCTGGGCATGCCATGCCGGGCAGGGGTGGGAGGGGGGGGGGGGGGGGGGGGAGACGGGGTTGGGTCAATTAAAGAGAAGGTCAATGGGAATGCTTCCTATACCCCTTAGTTACGCCTTATATAATACTTCAGTAAAATACCACCCTCCTTCACTTTTCCAATGGAATATTCAGTTATTGGCCACTGGGGGCGTTAATCCATATTCATCACAGCAAAGTTGAGTCAAATTATCAGGACATAGAGAAGGAGTAACATACCCATTTTGGCTTTTTCTTGTGACTATACATAACACATGAGAAGACTGTGTATACGGTATAACTGGCGGTATGAGAGCACCCGGTGCTGATTCAGTGATCGGAAATCCGGCGCCCAATTTGGGAGCCCTGTGCCCTGTGAACATCGGCCGACCCCTAAAAAAACGCGACAGAGCCCGCAGTGATCGAGCATACACCGGCCGAACTCCTGACGAAAATGCCCTTTTGAGCTCACAGATAAGTCGGGTGAAAATCGCTGAATTTGGAGCCCTGTGCCCTGTGAACATCGGCCGACCCCTAAAAAACGCGACAGAGCCCGCAGTGATCGAGCATACACCGACCGTACTCCTGACGAAAATGCCCTTTTGAGCTCACAGATAAGTCGGGCGGGATCCATTTTTGATTCATGACGGCCCCTTAAATGTATGACCTTTATTACGTATTTGTATTTCGTATCGATGAATGTTTTTATGGCATAAATAATGAAATTGTATCAGCACGAATTCACATTTCACTCAATATATAATCTGCTTTACCAGGTTGATGTTGGCTCCTTTATACGAAGTCACTGCCTTGGCAACGCAAGGACGGCCGGATGCTGACCAATGGGTGGAAAGCTACAAGGTCTCGTACAGCATGGATGGGGTGACCTTTGAAACTGGATCTGATATGGTAAGGTTCATGCGTAACATACACCAATGGCATGCCAATCACGTGACCGTGTTAGCCAATCAATTACGCGTATTTTACTAAGTCAGATGATATTGTAAGAATATAACTTTTATGTTCAAATACATTCGAATATGTTTTTATTTCGAATACCTCCAGCAGTATGCTTATGATTCTATGAAATAGGCTGCCCAACTTTTGCTGGACAAAATGTTGAGGTTGCAAGATAATTCCCATGTAAATAACTAATATGTTTTGAAAACGAAATTATAGGGGAACATAATTATAGACAAATGTATTTCAAACCTTAATTGCTCAACATATCATGTTTAAAGCAAATCAAATAGGCTTTCCTCGAACCGGGAAACCTCGGCTCCCGTCTCTCAACACGTCTCATGGGACCGGGAGATACTCGCCCCTGAATTGAAGGTGTTAAGCAATTGGCTTATAGTTATTCAATTTGCACTTTCCTTTTATCAGATTTGGCTTAAGTAATTACTTTCTGTATTAAATGAAGAATATGTTATTTTTCTTTTTCGTCTCTATACAGGTATTCTCAGGCAATTCTGACCGCAATACGGTGGTCCGAAATGACTTCCCCTCCCCCGTGTTTTGTCGCTTCGTGCGTGTGCAGCCTGTTTTCTATAATGACATCATCTACATGAAAGTGGAGCTATTCGCCAACGCTGTTGCTAGGGATAATTAAAAATTTATCGTCGTCAATGCTAGTGGTGGTCTACCAATAACTGTACCCAATATAACTTTAAAGGGTACCACCACCCAAATATAATATTCTAATTATAGAAAGGTAACATCTTTAGTATTCCATTTCTTCAACAAGTTCACACAAATATGTTTTCAGAAAAAATATATAATTGGAAAACGCATCACCATTCTCACACATACGTTTATGCGTTCTGAATTGCGTAGACTGTAGTTGTGCAGAGCCAGAGCGCTCTGTGCAGAGCGAACGAATCATCCGGGATTATATTGACGTACGCGTAAATAGCATTGACGCACTGGCAAATGCTTCGCCCGTATGGAACCAGGGAATAGCAGTGGTTCCGTAAGTGGTGGAAATTAATTGCTTAGTTTATGAATTACACAACCCTTTGCAAAATGTTGGGTATCTATTTGATAACGCAAAACGGTACCAAAACATATACTAATGTGTCGTCCTTTGCCTGGTGGTCCCCTTTAAGTATAACTGTATAAGATGGATATAAACTGACCAATATCCAATAGATGCAAATAATGGTCTATGAAATCAAGACCTTCACTGTAGTCTTAATTATTTAACCTGTTCAATGCTCATGCTGATAAAAAGCTATGTAAACACAAACTTAAATCCAGACGATATGACATCAACTGTATTTTATTGTTGTCAAAATTGTCAAAATTGTTGTTTTAAAATATGCGCAAGACCCAAAAGAAAAAAGTCACCAAGCAGCGGCGCGTCATCTTACCGCGTTTTGGAGCAATAAAAACAAATCGCGGAGGGGGAGGGGGACCATTATGGCCATTATGTCCCCCCGGCCTTATTAGGGTTAATGTTTGTTAAAATAATGATTCAATAGAAATATCATCAACGAATTTTTAAAAACCTATTCTGATTTTTTTCAAAGTGGTCTTCGAGCATTTTTTTTTTATTTGTCTAAAAAGTCTAAATATCGCCCGGTGATTACCGGGGAATTTTTTTTTGAATACAATTATATTTATGGATATTTCAGCCGTTTCTGAACCGATTTCGATCAAATACAGTTTATTCTGTCATTAAAATTGTATGTTCTTTCGAATTTGACAGTCGGTTTTTCATCATCTCACAAAAAAATATCGGGAAATACCGATACTCAACACTACCTTTAAATGAATATCATAAATTATGACCGAGTAATGAGTGAAATGCAAAGTAAAACTAATTGCCATTAGTTTGTAGATCACTGTTGAAATAATCTCCGGAAATTCTGCTTTCTTCGAATTCGATCATAACTGAATAATTATGTTTGAAGGAAAACAAAACTGGTTTCAAACTCGTATTACCAAGTCGTAATTGCTCTCTTTTCGCCCTTTTCGCGATTCAGATGTTCGATGCTTTGGACAGTGGTTAACGGGAATGGACTGGTCTGCCATTTCTCAATGTCCTGATGCAAATGGCATGGCCGAGCAATTTCAAGGTATCCTTATTAACCAGTACCATCATTACTTTGAAATTAAAATTATCAAACGGCGTCCCAATGACAAGGACTGGATGACCGCCAAACTTCGGAGACTGATAATTCAACGGGACAATGCTTTTAAACGTGATAATAATTCCTTCAGCACTCTGAGAAACCGCGTTCAACGTGAAATTAAATTTGCAAAATTAAGCTTTTGCGAACGCAAAGTTAACCACCTTAAGAAATCTGAACCTGGTAAATGGCACAAACAAATTCGCCATTTATCTGGATTGCCTCGTCAATCTCTTACTCTGCACGATGAAAGTGAATCTCCATTTGATAAAGCCAACGAAATAAATGGTCACTTTGCCCGGATATGTTCATCGCTTCCTCCTCTTGATACAGCTTCACTGATTCCCTATCTTCCAGCGCCTTCACTGCCTCCTGTAATTCTTCGTCACCAGGTGTATGCTCGCTTACGTCGCCTGAATGTCTCCAAGGCATCTCATCCAAATGATTTACCTTTGCGTTTGTTTCGCGAATTTGCATTCGAGTTATCTGAGCCTCTTACTGATCTCTTCAATCGATGTCTACTTGACGGATGTTTTCCAGACTCCTTCAAAGTCGCATCCATTTGTCCTATTCCGAAGACCAACCCAGTGACTTCACTTGACAACATTCGGCCCATTTCCATTACGCCGATCCTCGCTCGCGTGTTTGAGGACGTCCTTGCGGAGTTCATCATGAATGACATCAAGCATGCCATTGATCGTCAGCAATTTGGAAACATGACAGGAAGTTCCATTAACCACTATCTGATTGACATGCTTGACCGGATCCTCAGTGGCCTCGATCTTCCTAGCCACTACGCTCACATCTGCGCGGTTGATTTCTGCAAAGCCTTCGACCACGTCAATCATACGATAGCAATTAACAAACTCATTCAGCTTGGTGTCAACAGAGCTATCATCCCCACTATTTGTAGTTTTCTCTCTCGACGCTCTCAAACTGTTCGATATCATGGTGCTACTTCCACTTCCGAGCGTACGTCTTGCGGTGTACCTCAGGGTACTAAATTAGGCCCCATTATTTTTTTAATCATGATTAATGACGCTTCAATTTTATGTCTTGATCGTTGGAAATATGTTGATGATTTAACTTTGGTAGAAATTTTGCATAAGATTAAGCAATCTCAAATGCAAACACACATTAATATGCTTTCTGATTGGTGTTTATTAAATGATATGAATTTAAAAGATGAAAAGTGTAAATTGATGCAGATTTCCTTTTTTAAACAGCCTCCTCCTCCTTTGCAACTTATGATTAATGGTTCCCCTCTTGAAGTTGTTAATTCAATTAAACTTCTTGGGGTTATTATCCAAAATGATTTAAAGTGGGACCAACAGGTCAAGCGGATGGTCAGTAATGCTTCTCGGCGTTTGTTTATTCTCTGTAAGTTGAAAAGAAATGGATTTAAAACTCTTGATTTAGTGTTAATTTTTACCATGTATATACGACCACTGTTGGAGTTTGCTGCCCCTGTTTGGAGCTCTGGTCTTACTGTTAGTCAAAGTGATCAAATTGAACGTGTTCAAAGGAGAGCCCTCAAAATGATTTGTTGGCCCGAGTCTGACTCATACCGTGTTCTTTTACAAAGGTTCAACCTCGAAACCCTTTGTGATCGTCGCACTCTAATTTTAACTCAATTTGCTAAGTCTCTTTTGCTTTCTGATCGTCATCGCCATTTATTGCCCCAAACTCGATTTGATTTAACCGGTCTAAATTTACGGAATTCTCAAATCCTCCATATGCCTCAGACTCGGACCCAACGTTATAGGCAATCCTCGATTCCATCTCTCATTCGATTACTCAATGAATGTACTTTTTAATATCACATTTAATCATTAGATTTATCTGTTATTGATATGATCAATTTAATTTATAAATGTTAAAAGAATATATTATAAAATAAAGATGCATTCAATTAAATCTCAATTTTTAATTGAAAATACTTTGTAAACTGTTAATGATCCTTGTGTTTGTTAGTAAATAAGATCAATTTAATTCATGGGATATTATATAAAAATGAAACTTAGTCAATTATTCAATTTCAATTGAAGATACTTTGTAATAATGGACTTTGTAGTTATTGAATGTTAGATTTAATTTGTGTTAAGAATTTAATACAAATTAAAACTTGTTAATTATCAACTTTAATTATAGACACTTTGTATAATGTACTTTGTATAAATGGAATGCGATAAATTCAATTTGGGTTAGGAATATAACAAAAATTAAAATTCGTTTAATTACTCAATCTTTTTAAAGATATGTATTGCCTCCTTTTATATCATATTACATAAGAACGTTTTTAATCAAGTCTCATTTTTAATTGAAAATACTTTGTATTTTTACTTTGTATGATCTGTTATTGAAAACAATCATAATAAAATTATTTAATTTCTCAATTACATATGGAGATACTCTGTATTATTATACCTTGTATTTGTTATTGAATATGATAAAAATTAATTTATGTTCAGGATATATTGTACATGTAATATAAAATTAAGTTAATTATTCAATTTTAATTGATGACACTTTGGATTTGCTATTGAATGTTAAATTTAATTTCTGTTAAGAATATAATACAAGTTAACCAATTTGAATTACTCAATTTTAATTAAACATAGTTTGTAATAATGTACTTTGTATAAATGGAATACGATAAATTTAATTTGTGTTAGGATTATAATATGAATTAAGACTTGTTTTATTACTCAATCTTTATACCCTGTATTGCTTCCCTTTTGATATTACATTTGATTGTTAGATCTACTCGTTATTGAGTATGATAAACTTAATTTATGTTAGGAATATGATATAAAATAGATAGTGGGATTTGATATCCTTTAAAGGGGCCCTGCAATCCAAATAAATTAGCCTTTTAAAAGTTGTCAACATAGTTTTATGTCACTATTCCAGTCAAATTATGTCCAACAAATTACTGAATTGAGAAAAACATTACAATTTGTACCAGAATCACAGCATTTCACGACTTGATATGCCCCGCCCCTCAAAAAAGTGCCGTTCTCGGCGATAGAGGGCTTGGATTTTTGACGTCATTGCAGGAGATTGTAAGGCTTTGGTGTGCAATTGATGTGTATATAACGCACACTATTATTGCATCAAATGGTAATATATAGAGCATTAAAACTGTAGAAATCGGAACTCTTGTATTCAGTATACATATTACATTGTATATGTAATCAAATGTGTTAATTTTAGGGCGTGCTTTGTTATAATTTCCATTTTTCGAGCAAATAATAACCTCCTTTTGGTGAAAATCCAGTAGCAGACGAAAAACTGCCTAGGCTTAAGAACATACCCTTTTGCGTTTTACGAGTATGCTATCCTGCTAATACGACAGCGCCCACTTGTACGAACGACTGGTAAACGCATCCAGCTTTCCGCGATTGAGATCGTACGGTGCGCCCAAGTACTGAGCTAGCCGATGCGGTGGCCGTGGGTATACTGTGCCATACAACAGCAGTGTTGGAGTCATACTTCTATGCATACATAACGTGTACGTACGTGTACGGTCGATCGGGTTGTTGTTCTGTGATCAGCTGTTTCCGAACAGCTGTTTTACATTGTATTATCTTCGCGTTCAAGTGGATTTGAGAGTTAGCAGCTCTAGCTCAGTGAAATTATTACAATGTCATCATCACGGTGTGTTGTTGCTGGTTACACATACAACAATACGAACAATGAAGATGTGAGCCTTCACGAGCGACTAGTCATTTTAGACGAATGGACTTCAATCAAAGGTGAAGCTTACGAGAGATGACTGGCCCAGTGGAATCGCGATCTGGTGTTATCTGTAGACTGTACTTTCAGACGATGATTTTGAACTAGCTGGGCTTCATTTCATGCCATCAAATTGCCATCAACCAACTTGTAGGAAAGGCCTGTGAGAATTGCCGTTGAGAAACACAAAATGGGGGTAAGAATATGACAAGTTGTACTGAAATGAAAACAATATTAATTTAAACGTTCTGTCAACAGTAAATTGATCCAAATCAAAATCCAAAAGCAATGCCAAAGTTCTATTATTCACATAAGAACAACAATTATAGTCTTTCTTGAGGTGATAACTGATGTGATAATTGCAAGATTATGAGGCGTGACATTGCCATGACCATGTCAGATCATTGTCTTGCTTTTACATCAGTTGTATTGCATGATAGCTTGTGTGATAATAATTATCAGGCTAGTTTGATTGTTATATATATTAACCCATTGCTTACAGGAACCAAGTCAGCTTTGTACAGATGTGATTTCACAATCTCTTGTCTTGGGACACAAATTCATCTCACACATCACAGTAGCTTTACATATGTATGTAAAAAAAAAAAAAAAAATAAAAGATGTAGGTCAGTGTTGGTTTTATATTTCTTCCTTTTTACTGTGTGAACATTCAGGTACCAACGTTTGAGAACAAATTGGAGGCACATTTGCTGAAGGACATGATGAGCTGTATGGGGGAAGCAAACTTCTTCGCTGGAGGCATTTTATGGAGTCCCAGTCTGAAGGCATATATGGATACAAGGGCATGACAACAAGGTACATGTATGTCTAAATATAATTTCTTATGCCTGCGGTGACTTTTTTTTGAGTAATGCAAAATTGATTCAATCTATCAGATCAACCGTTTCCTAAAATCCCTAATAAAATTTGCATACACTGTTATGTAATCAAATTATTTGAATGTGACTAAATGCACAATTATTTATTTCACTTAGGCATTTTAAAGGAGATGCATCATAGAAAGTGGGGCATAACACGACACCATACAACATATATATTTGGAAAAAAAAACAATAGAAAACATCTGGGGGCATTTAAAAAAAAAAAAAAAGAAATACGTAAGGTGTGCCCTCCCCCCCCCCCAAATAAATTTGCATGCCCCCCCCCCCCCCCCCCCCAATCAGTCCGACCACGCTACGCCACTGCCTGAGACATTATGTTTGAATTGACTGTCCGGCCATCCTGTTCTTGTGGTCACCTTATCACAAAAATGAATTTATCATCATCATCGTCATCTTCGTCATCATCATCATCATCATCATCATCATAATCTTCTTCTTTGACATCATTATCATCATCTCCTTTGTCATCACCACCTTTATCTTCTTCTTAGTCATCATCATCATCATCATCTTCTTTGTCATAGCCATCATCATCATCATCATCATCATCTTCTTCATCATAGTCATCATCATCATCATCATTTATTATGATGAAATTCATATTTTTCTGCCGTAAACCATATGTGTGGATGTTGCGATGTGCTTATATATTATTTATTTTATTTAGTATAAAAACACTGCATGTGCAACTACTAGGCCCCTTTTAAGAAAGACTTGCAATGTAAAGTAAACAATGCTCATTTGAACCCTGTAGACGAGGATTGAGTTGACCAAGCCAAGAGAAAAGGTGATTCAAACAATAAGCATTGTTTTATGAAAATTTACAAAATTTACACACAAAAAAACTTGTCAAATTGCGAACTTGATATTTCTTCAGATGACCGTGGTCTACATAATTAATTTATCTTCTTTTTTTTCTATTAATAGGGAATATCTCGGTCGTCCTAGCCAACCGACGATAGATGACAACTTCTACCAATGGCGTGAAGTTCAACCACAGGTGGTGGATGTTGACAGCAACCGCGAATCTCGGTCGTCATGTCCCACATCGATCTCCATGACGCGACGACTGACGTCAAGTTTAACAACCGGTGGTGAATGGTGACATCTCGGTCGTCATGTCCATGACACGACGACTGACGTCAATATCTCGGTCGTCCTAGCCAACGTCAAGTTCGCAACCGACGATAGATGACAACTTCTTACCAATGGCGTGAAGTTCAACCACAGGTGGTGGATGTTGACAGCAACCGCGAATCTTGGTCGTCATGTCCCACATCGATCTGTCGATGTCGATCTCCATGACGCGACGACTGACATCAAGTTCAACAACTGGTGGCAGATGGTGACAGCAACCGCGAATCTTGGTCGTCATGTCCCACATCGATCTGTCGATGTCGATCTCCATGACCAATGTCGATCTCCATGACGCGACGACTGACATCAAGTTCAACAACTGGTGGCAGATGGTGACAGCAACCGCGAATTTCGGTCGTCATGTCCTATGTCGAGTTTTTAAAAAAGACTGTGGGCAACTCAAAACACACAATAAGCTCTGCACTAAACTACATGTGAGAAGCTTGCTGCAAACTGAGCGCAACTAACTCCAGAATTTGCGGTCTGCATGCATCGGCGGGTCAGATGAACCTTGCATCCATATCCATGCTGCCCTATTTTCCAGATAGTCTATAACACGCTGTGCATGTTACAGTGCATGATACTAACTCAATATTATTTTTTTCAGTTTGACATTTTATAACAATGTTTATCAATATCTGATTTATTTGTGCCATTTTCTCGAATGGTTTTTTAAGAATGAGTAAAGCAATTTTGCAAGATAATCATAATTCATTACGTCTTTACTGATTGTTTATTTTGTTTCCATGGTTACTGTGGTTCTGGTTAATATTCTTATTTTTCTGATTTTCTGAAATGTGTTGAATAAGGATAACAAGTGAGAACATGATGATTGAAGTCATGGGCGTCGATACTTACGTAATACCCATTCATCAGGGGGGGGGGGGGGATGGATGAATGAATCATCCCCCCCTGATCAATGGGTATCAATGACATATCGACGCCCGTGATTGAAGTTGTGCTTGGACTGCTTGGAGAGAAGATCATGATGCATGGTTGGCATATGAGTGGAATGTGCAGAATGACGGTGGTACAGTGGAACCTTGTTATAACGAGGTCCTTGGGACCATGAAATTACCTTGTTATATCAGGTTTTGTCATTATATCAGGGTAAAAAAACAAAGAAATATAAAGGGCTGGGACCAGCAAAATGACCTTGTTATAACGAGGGTTTTGTTATCCGACCTCTTTATAACGAGGTTCCACTGTACAATAAAATGCCCCACAGTGTTAGGGCATAGATATGGATGTAACAGGTCATTAGAACCTTGATTCATATTCTAAAATAATTCTAATCATCACAGGAAAACATTAATTTTTAATCTATAACCAACCATAGGTATAACCTGTATAATATGATATCATACCTTTTTATAATGATTTATGATAGGTCTTCATTATGTGTGAAATTTTCCATCATTGAAAGAAGTTAAAGTGGTCAAATAAAAAATATAAATTTACTCGAAAAGTCCAAAAGTGGATTTAGCGCCTTTTGGAATTAAAGTCTTCATTTATACCCATCTTCTCTTCAATTCCTGTCAAAAGTATACATGCACACACATACACAAACAATTTAACATACTTATTTGTTTGAGAATGTTAGTAGACATGATTTCATGAATGTTGACGGTGAGTTTTTTTCTAGTTCGACCACATCCCAAACTGATCCAAATTGCTAAATAATTGAAATTTGTGTTCAAAACAGGCTGCCAAAAAGAACAAAACTTACAGATTTGTCTTATTTTCATAGAGACCCATCAGCATGCTTCATTGTTTTACAATTGATCGGATATTTTTACTTTAATTCGAGACACTCATAAAAGTGTGACCATTCCCATCCCACATACTGTACACACATATCAAACTTTCACACATTGTTTTGCTGTAATGTGAGCAAATTATCTTTATTACCAAAAAATAAACAAAACATAGCAATCAGCTTTTTTTCAGTCTGAATTTCGTAAACAAACTACATGTAGTAGCCAAGGTAAAATTCACATGTCAGATAGTCATGAAAATGGATTATTATGGAATTTACTCACTCCATAAGTAAAATATTCCCAAAATAATCAGCAGATGGAATGTAAGTAAGATGTGACCATAATGGTATTCCTGTGCTGAAGGAGATTTGCAGAGAAATGTCACTTTGAAAATGTTATAAATAGTCTGTACAGCCTACAGGTTAGAAGTGCCAGTAGATGATCGTGATGCGAAGGCTTCCTGAAGCCTGTATATGAGTCTGAAGGGAAGGTTGCCCTATCCATCGTTACGGCGCAGGATGGTAGTGGCACTCTCACCTGGCACCCCAGATAACCCCAACACCACCGTGCCATTTGCCTATAGGCAGCATGATTGTTTCTCCTGGGAAAAGAGCAATAGAAAGAGAAAAGAAAAGTTTGTGAGGAAAAGGTATGACCCATATTGTTATTAATCAGTTGTTATTAATACAATGTGTAATATACAGGGTATTGTATAGTAGTTCTAAATGTCTTTATGTACATGGACTGTATCATAGGTGTACCCGGAGGTGGAGGAGGGGTGACCAAAAATTACTGTTTGGGGGGTTTGAACCCCCCTTTTCAACGTGCATATAATCTTGGTCTTGCCCCCCCCCCCCCCCCCCCCCCAACTAACAGAATTCTCAACCAATGGTCTTCGTGTCAAAAAGTTTTGAAGGTACTTCGTCTCAGCTTCAAAGATTTTCTACGAATACCCCTCACCCCTCGCTAACAGAAATTTGGCTGACGAAATAACCCCCCCCCCCCTTGAAAATATCCTGGGTACGCCACTGCACTGTACATATCAGGCATGGTTAAAAGTACATTTACAATCTTTAAAAAGTCCAACCTACTCATTAACTGATGCATTCATCTTCGTATCCTTCCCGTAGATATTGTTGGCGGAACTGATAGTCTGCAGTCTCCAGCACTGCATGCAAATTCCTAAAACCTGGGTGCTCTGTGATGCAGTCCAGGGTCTTCTCATAAGAGTTCACCTTCTCCACCACCTGCAGGATCTCCTTGCAACATGTGAACTCTTTCACCGTCGGCATGGCCGAGCAGCCTCCAGCACATGAACACCTGCAAATTGTAGAAATGTGCAAATTGATAGCTTATTTATACCTCTTCAGTACAGCAAATTATAGTCCATATACCGTATATTGCAGTAGTGTTTGAAGCTTGAGCAACAGAGCGAGCCTCATACTAAATGCTGCTTCAAAATACATTATCTTTATTATTTACAGTCCTATCATCATTTAGTACTTTATATCTTGTGTCTGTTGCAGCGTAGCTGTAGTGATCCCCTTGTAGTTGTAGGGGTGCGTTGGCCTGTGCCCCGCCCCTAAGCCGGGCCGACTGCGCTAGCTCAATAAGGCCATGCAACAGGCACAGGTAATTGAAATCAGTACAGTATCAAATCGCTCGGATCACCTATAGTATCCGATTATGCCCATGCTTATCAATTCTATCCAACGATCAGTACTTTCTCTGCTATTATAGATTACAAAATAAGCAGTTAATATCTTACGATAATATCATCATAAATTGTAAAATTGAAACTCACCAACTGTTGTTTCCAATCAATCCTATTTTCCTGGTCGGCCTGCTGAGTGCTGGTAGTGACTGGTACTCGGAAGCTTTATCACGATCGCCGGTACGCGTATCCGCCGAGGCTACGGGTGCAGATTAGTACGGCTGTACACCCGCTGGTCAGAGTTGCAGCTGCATCGCCATCTTCCTCTTCCACCTCAAAATGTAACATTTCAGCATCTGATATATCACTCCCAATGTCATAGTCTTGCTCGTTATCACTGCCTGATAAATCACAGTTGAATTCATCTATTGGGAATTACATTTATTTGCTAAATTAAACAATTTTCCTTGAGTACTTCAGCGAGAACAGGTACTATAGTACACAAACGATGCGCGCTGTGAGAATGTAAACAACACAGGCTCCTGCAATGACGTCACAGACCTCACGTAATTTATGCAGACTCGAAGCTGCTCTTGGACAAATTTCACGGGTCGTTCCCGATAGAGATATTGGAGTCAGATTTTTTTATAATGCGTTTTTTTCGAAGAAAAACTCTTGTCATTATCGAATTCTGCGTGGAAAACTTTGTTAGAGTGTTGAAAAGTCAAATTTTGCTCCCTTTTGACCGCAAAGGCCCTTTAATTAAATAATTTCCATGCTCTTATTTTTGCTTTTTTGTGATGCTTATTATTGTAATTTTTCAAAAGATATACATGTACTGTATTAATTTACATCTTGTTAGATTCAATATTTAGTTAGTATTACATATATATTTAAAAGTAAGTAACGAATTAGTAAATTGGTTCTTTGTTATTGTTGTATTAAAATTAAAATTAAATGAGAATATGCATATTATAATAATCACATTTTTAATGTTAGTGCCTTTCTTGCCAAATGCATTCATAAATATGTATCATTTTGTTGTATTTTGATGTTAAATTATATTTTTATTGTGTTGTAATTTATTTATTCATGTATGTTCATATGTTCATGTACGCAAGGCATTTTAGTCTTCGGACTACAGTCTTGTTAATTTTGTTCAATAAATACCGATATATCTATCTATCTATCTAAAACAACCAGGCATAAATGAACCGCTATAGGGATGCAACTAAGTTTAGTCGATTCAGTCAAAATTTATCATTTTGTTATAAAAATTAGCGGCATAATCAGTGTCATTCCGAACGGGCTGGGATGTGGGGTTTGGGCGGGACGGGGCGGGGGGGGGGGGGGGGGGGGGGAGACATTTAAACGATGGATCACCTGCATCAATGTTTTATTTGGATTCCCCAATCCATATCATTTTTAAGGGGGCAGGGTGACGGATAGAGTCTTTATGAAGCCCACAATTGTTCATCTACGCCACCATGGCCACTGCTGTTTGTTACTGACAGCTCAAATGTAAATAAGAAGCATTATTTGATTCCTCTGTGTAAATAATTTTCAGCACGTATGGATCTACTCGATGTCTTTCTAAATGAGCAACATGTTTATTTTCTGTCTTCTTGCTTATATATAATATATTAGTAAAACTAGTAAAATTAGTAAGAACATTCGCGTGTTTTATTCTCCTGAACATAATCAAGTCTTTCAGTTTTAAAATCTTGGCATTATTTTCCCCAACGTTTGATGTTTTGTCGCGGTGTTGGTTTATACTTTATTATGCGCAGCCGATTGTGTATACGAAATATGTTATTCATAATATACAGGCGTAGATTAGAAAATAAAGATCAGCTTTAATTTTAAGTTTAAAGGGGTAGTTTAGTTTTGGTAAGGCTGAACTTTAGTAACCAAACCTGGACAGTAACATTATAAACTAACTCCACCATGCTCGAAAGGTATACAAAATTACAAACGACTAAGTAAAAAGCCCATTATCATTCAAAAAGAGCCATTAAAACACAAGAGGGCGCTCTCTAAAAGGGCATTGGTTTTAACCATTTTTCATACAAAATTATGCATGTGATGTTTTATTGAAATCATGATTAAATAGAGAGATCATCAACAACTATTTAAAAAACGCTTTTGAAAATTTTTGAAAAAGTGTATGCATTTTTTAAATTTTTTGAAAAATGCATTTAATTATTTGGGCCCCAAATAATTATAGGTTCAGATATATTTATTGATATTTCAGCCGTTTCTGGACCGATTTTGACCAAATAAAGTTTATTCTGCCATTAAAATTGCATGTTCTCTCAAATTCGACACTCAGTTTTTCATTACCTCACAAAAAAATTGTGATATGCAGCGCCCTCTCTACCAAAACTAAACTACCCCTTTAAACATGTAAATACGTTTATATTTGATTGCTATTGTCGGTTCTCTCATTCATAGGGTAGGCATATGAAATAGGCGTTATAAAGTTCAGTATAATTCTAACTACAAATTGTGTAATAGTCACGATTAATATGCTGCATCATAACAATGTTTTAATACAAATTCTAACATCTACACTGTTGGTCATAATGATGGAATATTTTTTTTTTTAGATCCAACTTTATTCTTTTTCCTGTTTTTTGCGCCGAATGAATCATTTTAGACTAAACATAATCATTACATTATGTTTCTAAACTACCAATGTACAATACATGGTAGCATGAATTTGCATTAATTAATGAATTATTTTGTTTTGAGCTTTGAAAGGCAGGACCTTTGATGATTGGCCCCTTTCCTTCTCCAAAGCGTATGTCCAACGAGTCATCGTTATGGGTCATTTCTCAAAGTTGGCCGTGATATTTTCAACCAAAATTGGCACAGAGGCTCTCGAGGCCATACCCGGTCCACTGCCATTGGCTACCCGCCGAATGATGTTTGTGCTCCATCAGGAAGGGGTGTCAACAAGCAATGTCCACTATTTCGTTGGACCATTGCATGTTAAGGTCTGTAAAGTCCTGAGATGTTATCGAGAGAAGGGTCAATTAAAGCCAAGATTATCTCTAGGACGTCTACGATTGACCACCAGGATAGC
This sequence comes from Echinarachnius parma, assembly GCA_037951105.1. NCBI lineage: Eukaryota > Metazoa > Echinodermata > Echinoidea > Clypeasteroida > Echinarachniidae > Echinarachnius > Echinarachnius parma. The sequence goes on along the minus strand of JBAMJV010002868.1, from coordinate 2,823 downwards.
TAATCGCAAATTGCTTACCCTGTGCCGTAGAAACCGGAAATGCCAAAAAGGAGCCTTCGCCGACTATGAAGAAAACACTATGGAATCAACGCCTTCCGCCAAACTGTACATCATCAATCCCTCTAACATGGTCACATAGCAAGACAAACTACCAAGTGTCCACCCAATACCATGTAACCGAGATTTATCGGATGTCCCTGGACTAGGGAGCCCAGAAAATTTCCGCCTGGACACTAGAGATATGTCATCTTAATGGGTACGAGCCATAACATCCTTGACCGAACAGATGGAAGACAAATGGTTCGCCGATTACGTGGCGAGAAGTTCCAAGTTGTCTGCATTCACTAAACGACTTGAGTTTGTGACGTCCCAACAGTGGTATGGCTCGTACCCATTAAGATGACATATCTCTAGTGTCCAGGCGGAAATCTTCTGGTCTCCCTAGTCCAGGGACGTCCGGTAAATCTCGGTTACATGGTATTGGGTGGACACTTGGTAGTTTGTCTTGCTATGTGACCATGTTAGAGGGATTGCTGATGTACAGTTTGGCGGAAGGCGTTGATTCCATAGTGTTTTCTTCATAGTCGGCGAAGGCTCCTTTTTGGCATTTCCGGTTTCTACGGCACAGGTTAAGCAATTTGCGATAATCTATCCTGGTGGTCAATCGTAGACGTCCTAGAGATAATCTTGGCTTTAATTGACCCTTCTCTCGATGACATCTGAGGAATTTACAGACCTTAACATGCAATGGTCCAACGAAATAGTGGACATTGCTTGTTGACACCCCTTCCTGGTGGAGCACAAGCATCGTTCGGCGGGTAGCCAATGGCATCGGACCGGGTATGGCCTCGAGAGCCTCTGTGTCAATTTTGGTTGATAATCTCACGGCCAACTTTGAGAAATGACCCATAACGATGACTCGTTGGACATTTGCTTTGGAGAAGGAAAGGGGCCAATCATCAAAGGTCCTGCCTTTCAAAGCTCAAAACAAAAGAATTCATTAATTAATGCAAATTCATGCTACCATGTATTGTACATTGGTAGTTTGGAAAAAAAAATATTCCAACATTATGACCAACAGTGTAGTATACAAACAGTCCAGTTTGTTATAAGCTGCCCTCATTTAATCAATTGTACCTACGGAAAATCATTATAGTTTTGGAATACGTATTTCTCTAATTATCAAAATTGTAATTTTTGCCTGTCTGTCATTTTGGTTGAGATAACGCCGGATCTGAACGGCACTGATCAAAATACGATTGAATTTAATTATTTAAAATCATTTTTAATTTCATATTAAAAATTGTAGAATTCAAAAATGCTGTCACCTTTCTAAATAAATGATTTGACGACCAAACATGACAGTGCACTTATCTATTTGCTTTATTTTTTTTTTTTTATTTTTTTTTTTTTTTTTTTTTTTTTTTTTTTTTTTTTTTTTTTTTTTTTTTTTTTTTGTAGGTGAGTGCGCTTGGTGGTTGCCTCCCCACAGAGCTCTTGATTTCTGTCTTTATTTTCATTGATTTAGTATTGTTTCTTTTGCTATTGCTATACTGTACCATTGTATATGTCTTCAGGAAACTACTAGACAATTTTGGTCTTATTTTTGGTGATATTTCTTATGTATTTTTCAATATAAGATTTTGGATCTCAGCATTGCATTTACTGTATATTGGAGTAGCCATGTTCACATGTACTAGTATATGCTTTACATGTTACTAGTGTATGCTTTACATGTTGGTGCACAGAGTGCATGGTTGTGCGCACCAACACAATGAAGGGTGCCAGCCTGCTAGCCTTTGTACCTATTGTATTCATTTGTATTGTGACTTGCACATCTGATTCTTCATGTGCTTATCTTGTTCCCTATACTGCTTGTTCATGCAATTTGGTCAATCATGAACCTAAGGGAAAGTACATTGGTTTGCCCATTCAGCGGTATGCCAATTCTGTATCTAGATTTCGCATTTTATTGCTTATCTCGGGAGACATCAGCCCCAATCCTGGCCCTTCCTCTGGTGGATCGAACCTTTCCGTTGATTCTCTGACTTCACATTACACCTACGATAGTCTGACACTTCATTCCCTTAACGTTGCTGTTAGGGATGGTTGCTCCACCAGATGTTGGCGGGAAGAAAATCATGTTGTATGGGACCGGCTGCTGTCTCTCGGGATTGGTAGATCGTGTCGAGGGCGGAAAACACATCGGGGTAAGAGAAAGGAGGATCGCTTTAAAGAATATCTTAAGTTCGGGAGTATTAATTGTCGCTCTCTACGTAATAAATCAACCATATTTCAGGATTTTGTTATAGATCACAAGTTGGATTTTGTCTGTGTTAGCGAGACTTGGTTGACCTCGGATGATGATGCAGTTGTGGCCGATTTGTGCCCTAACTCTTACACTTTCAAGAATTGTCCTAGGGTCCATGGGCGTGGCGGTGGTGTGGCTTTTCTTCACAGAAGCAGTCTGCAAGTCGTCACCAGGCCGCTTGATAAATATGACAGTTTTGAATGCTTGTCAGCAACTATCTCCAACGATGTCACCTGCATGGACATCTCTGTAATCTACAGGCCACCTAGTGGTCATAGTTTCTCCAAATTCCTGGAGGAATTCTCTGATTTTCTGGATGGAAGATTGTATCGAACTCCACCTTTTATCATTACTGGCGACCTGAACATTCATTTAGACAATACATCTTCACCTCACACACAAAAGTTTAATGATCTTATCAGCAGTCATGCCATCACTCAACTAGTTGATTCTCCAACTCACGACAGAGGCCACATCCTTGATGTAGTCATGGTTCGGAACTCTGGAGATCG
>JBAMJV010002867.1:0-29706 GCA_037951105.1 Echinarachnius parma | reverse complement strand
TTCAACTGGGGGATGATCTATTCAATCACCCCCCCAGTTGAATAGGTATTACGTAACTCGATACGCCCGGGCGCGCCCGTGCAATTAATGTATTGTTAACAACTGTTTTAGTTTCGATGGTTTTCATGAAGAGAAATATGTTTATTACCATTGTATAATGGGAACGTGTCATTCGTTACCACAATAGTATGCGCAAATGGAAATTTGAAAATTGATATTAAATGAACTTGGTAACATTGCCCAAATCCTGAAAACTAACTTGGTACTCTAGTAGTTTCATCATACTTTATCATATTCATATTAACAATAAAAACAAGGGACAGGTTTCGGTTTTTCAAATTTCCATTTCGTTCAAAATATATTTACAATTGAAGTGTTCATATATGAAATTGTCTACGGGATAATTTAATGCCGTGTACAAAAGAAGTACAATGAGTTAGTGAATATCACTTTGCTCTTTTACTCATATCTTAGCCAAAAAACAACCAATTAACGTGAAACTTCCACACATTACTTTGCGGACATGTTACTCCTATACACCAAGGGCGTCGATTTCTTCTCATGGTTGGGGGGGGGGGGGGGGATGATCAGGGGGTTTGACCCAATGACGATGCATAGCATCGTCCACGAGCCGCGAAGCGATTTTTTTTGGTGGCTATTTTGCTAAGAGGGGGTGGGGGGTTTGACCCAATGACGATGCGGAGCATCGTCCACGAGCCGCGAAGTCCGAGCCGCGTAGCGGGGATGCGATTTTTTGGGCTATTTTGTTAAGGAGGGGGTTTGACCCAATGACGATGCGGAGCATCGTCCACGAGCCGCGTAGCGGCGAGGCGATTTTTGGGGGGCTATTTTGCTAAGGGGGGGGGGGGGGGTTTCTATGCACATCACATTTTCACTTGGCAGCCCCCCCCCCCCCGTAGACCTGCGCCTGGGGGGGGGGGGGGTGGGTGTGGGAGGGGGGTGTCCCCCCTCCCACGGTAGGAAGCTTTTGCATTTTGGGGCTTGAAATTGTGCAATCTGGAGCATACCTAAGGCATCAATTTCACGATTTATAAACTTGTTTCTGAGTTACCGTGTTATAGAGAAACACAATTAATGAAATCAAGTTTGCAGAAAACCAAAGGGCGGATCGCACTTATTTTGCTTATGGAGGAATGAGTAAGGACTTTCTAACATAAGACATACGATAGTAGCCTCTTCCACAATTACATGCGCCAGTATACTTTTTTTTTTTTTTTTTTTACCCTCCCAAATATTGCGCATGCCTGTAAATTTACCGACGCATGCCTGTACATTTACCGACGCATTGCTAAATTTCCCGACGCATGCCTGTAAAATTACCGGCGCATGACTAGGGAAACATTAGATTTTCACATTTATTCATTTTTTTGTAGTACTATTTTTTTTTTTAGAAAACAAATGCTGTACAGGCATATTTCGGGGATCGGTAAGAATGCAGAATTAGAACTAAGTAGAGGAGAATTGAGACACTTACCATGTAATAACTGTATAAACTGTAGAACTCGAAATTATGTACAAACTGTTGAACTCGAAAAGTTGAACTCGAAGAAAATGTACAAACGCTGCTGAACTGGAAAAGTCCACTAAACACGAAGAATTAATTTACATATACAGTGCCACTGTCAGTCTAGTTGTGGATGTGCACCACGCAGACCGTTATATTAAACGTGTGACTGGTGCTGCTCCTGACACTGTGGATTGCTTTTATAATAATTTTAAAAGAACCTTACAGTGCGGAAATTTTGAGTTTTTCGTCAAGTTTTATTTGCCACCCTCTCTAAATTGCAATTTGCCAAAATCCGTGATTCCACGTCACTTTTCCACTGACGGTGTACATATATATTATGATATTGTTTCATTCTTGTTGGATATCACAAACCAAGTTCATGGAAGTTTTACACTAACGCATGCACAGTCAACTATTCTCTCTACAGGGTGTCCAAGAAAGAATGCAACACCTACGATCGTTAATTTCATCAACATCATCGACCAAATATCATTGTTTTGATTGGGTAGAACATTCTTTTTCCAACAAAATGATACCATAAGCATTGATTTTGGGTAAGGTGTTTGGATCCTAGGGCCATTCTTCTGAGGCAATGTCGTTTCATAAATGCGCTACTCTTCCGTCTCCAGCGATCCTCGGAACACTGACACATTCTAGCCCCACGGCCTCCAATAGAACTAGCTGTACAGAAGAACCGCATGACTGCTCCCGACTGCTCTCCCTTTGATAAGGGAGACCATGTGAGCCATACCATACGGGATACTCGATTACGCAACATTGTCTTCTTTATCAAAGGGAGAGCACTCATGAGGTTCTTCTGTCTATGGGAGGCTGTGGGGCGAGAATGTCTCAGTGTTCAGAGGATCGCTGGAGACGAAAAAGTAGCACATTTAGGAAACGACATTGCCTCAGAAATATGGCCCTACGATCCAAACGCCTTACCCAAAATCAATGCTTATGGTATCATTTTGTTGGAAAAAGAATGTTCTACCGAATCAAACAAAAAACATTGCATTCTTTCTGGGACACCCTGTATAACATATCTGAATAAATTGAGAAGAGGGATGATGCATTTTCATGAAAAGTGAACTTTAGTGATGTTTTTTGTTACAATTACAATGGAGTACTGTAGTTATTCTGTGATATCACAGATTAAGCAAAGAGTCCACTAACAGGGCAGCATAGAAATTTGTAATAACAATTTTGAGAAATCATGATTCTAGATTGGATTATCCAAATATATTTTAAAAATTTGGTGAGCTTGTACGACTTTGAGACGCTTTTTGTCCGCATATTGCTGTTTTCAAAACTGTCGTATATCGAGGAGAGGGGAGGGATTGCAGCCCCTAGCCCCCGCCTCAACCTCCATTTACCTTGTACGCCGAAATATGAAACCCTTTCCAACGGTCGTTTGTTGAAGCTTTATACATCTTGACGAAAAACCGAAAGATATGAAATCAACTTCGGGATTTAATAATACGTTTTCCAAGAGTAGTGTTCAAATTGCTCTGTAATGATAATATCTACCGTAAGACCATTGAAGCGATAGTTGAGTTCTGGTAAGAAGAGTACAGTCTTGGTCAAACTGAATTTTAGTAACCAAAACCTGCATCATTACATTACAAACTAATAATTAACACAAAATTACAAATGACTTAGTAAAGATCATGTTTTCATTCAAAAAGAGCCGTTAAAACGTAAGAGGGCGCTCTCTAAACACTCATCGGTTTCAACCATTTTGAATAAAATATTGTGCATGTGATGTTTTGTTGAAATAGTGATTAGATAGAGAAATAACCAACAACTATTTAAATACCTATTTTTTTTACTTTCTGAAAAGAGGAAGCATTTTTTTTAATTTTAAAGGGCATCAAGCGTGGGGATGCTACATAGCGGGTCGCCATTTTGAACTGGGTTAGTTTGCGCGCACCGCATGACACTGAGCTAACGTGCATTACGCACCGTGCGCAACGCGTATGCAAGATGGCGCCGCGCATCTCATTTGACGAATCTGAACCACCTTTAAAGGCTGGTTCAAAATTAACGAATAAGTGTGGGGCCCCACATTTATTACAAATGGCTATGTTTATGGATATTTCAGCCGTTTCTGAACCGATTTTGATCAAATAAAGTTTATTCTGTCATTCAAATATTGTGCTCTTTCAAATTTTACACTCAGTTTTTCATTATCTCACAAAAAATCATTTTATGTAGCGCCCTCTCTACCAAAACACAATTATCCCTTTAAATCAGAGTAATACTATTAACGAATCAATCTTGGACTGTTCCATCAGTCCTATAATTTACCATCAAATATTTTCTGACAGTTCCTGACGAAAATCTAACGATTGTGTTCACTGTTATATTTTAAGGTACAGTTCACAAGATATGTGATGCCTACATTATAACCATTATACGAAGTTATGGCTCTTACTTATAGCCCGGTCACATATCAACGGATTGCGCAAACGGATGTAAAACGGAGAGCTAAATTTTCCATCCGTTCTATACGTTTCTTGTCCGTTCCTTGTCCGGTGATGTACGTTGTTCTATGTTCTGTACATGAAGCAATGGAGACGAATTTCATCACCGGATAATTTAATTTCGCAAATTGTCTATTCGTTGAATACGTTTCCGATATCCGTTGATATCTGACCGGGCCATTAATGAGAATTCTACGATGAGTCTTAATATTCTTCAAAGCTGACAGTGTTTGTCATACATACTTAACTACACATTGTTGTTTCACGGCTTACTCAACTGGGATCCGTCGATCGGTCCTTCGATTTACGCTCAAGTATTTCTTCAGTTCTTTCCAGAAGTATTTTTGCCCTGCGTCATCGTTGGTCCAGTGGAGATATGTTCCGTGGTCACTCAGAAAAAGCCTTACAAGAAACGTAAGTTCATCGTCTTCGACGTCCTCCAAGAAGACCAGGAGGACATTTTCTGTCTGGGCATCGTTCACGTGATTGAGAGCGATGCAGAACTTGGTCATGAACCACTGGTCGTTGACAGCTGCCGCGCTGATGAGGATCACGGTCTTGAAGCTATTTTCCACCGCGTGGAGAACAGCATCAAGAACATGCATGCCAAGGAAGAGATCTTCATCTCCAAACACATTCCTAGCCAGATGTGGACAGCTCTCTGCGACGAAGGGTCGCAGTTGCCTTTGTACCCACTCCTCGCCTTCATCAGTGAAGATGACATTTAGGTCAAAGTCAAAGTCCTCTGGATCGCGAGCATCCTGCATCTCTTTGTAGCCTAACAAAGCCAGTTTCAGAAGAAACAACTTGTACTTCAGACGCCAGCGGTTGTGGTACATCAGCGCTAGAAGGACCAATACTGCTAATCCACACACAGTTATAGCAGCGTAAAGTGTAGCGTTTGGGTCACACAGGCCTTTCGAATCGAAGTTCATGAAGGGTTTCCCGCGAAACGGTTCCAACGTGGCCGACGCGGGGGAGCAAATGGTTTCACTTTCACCTTGAATCTGCAGAGAACCGCGAAACCAGTCAACTAACCAACGGATCTGACAATCACAGACTAGTGGATTTCCAGATATATCGATTGACTGTAAAGACGACCAAACAGGGTCGAAGGTACTTTTGTTGAAGCCTGCTATATGATTATTTGACAGTTTTATGTTGGTAAGGAATGAATTGTTTTTGAAGAAGTTTTGATCGAGACTGCTTAGTTCGTTATTATCAGCATGGAATATTGATAGTTTTTGCAAGTCATTTAACGAAGCCGGGTGGAAATTCTGAATATTGTTATTTTGTAGAAATAATGTCTGGAGTGATTCCAATCTCTTAAAAGCACCCGATTCGATGGATCTTATTTCACATGTACTCAGATATAGCTCTTTTAAAGACCATAAATCCTGAAATACTCCGGAAGGTAGCTCATGAAATGAATTTTCTCTCAGGTCAAGAGAGCGTAAGGAATGCAGTCCCTGAAACAATGACAAGTTCAGGATATCGTTCCGTAGGTCATGAGAATCGATGGATGAATCGGACATGTCAAGCACCTCAAGAGAAGGAGTGAACTTAAAGGTTTTTCCTGGATTTAAGCAACCTGTAGAGATCTTCGTACTTTCAAGTGTGAGGGATATCAGATTGGGCAACTGCATCGTAAACGATAGTAACATCCCACTCTCAGCAAGGTTTAATGTGCGCAAGTTTTGAAGTACTGCAAAAGAATCCAAATGTACACCTTCTATATCTAAATTTCGTTCCAAATTTAGTATAGCTAAGTTGTTCAAACCACAAAATGCAAATGGTTTTATTTCTATCAAATTGTTTCCAGATAGATCTAGCGTCGTCAGATTCACGTCCCATAAAGAGTAAGAGTTTATTGAACTGATTGAATTGAAATCCAGATAGAGTTCGTTAAGGCCAGTCATGCCAGAGAAATACTCGGGCCTCAATGTCTCGATATGTTTATCTAAATGTAAACTAGATACTTTTGTCAGCTTCATAAATACGTTCGGATAAAGTTGCAATTTATCGTCCAAGATCAAAAACAGCTTACTTAATGAATAATCGTCTAAGGCGTCAAAGAAATCCGATGGAATTTGGTCCATACCATAAACACACATACGTAGGACCTCTATACTGGATCTGGCAACGCCTTCCAGAAAATGAGTCCATGCCGTAGACGAAATGTTGTTTCCTCCAAATGAAAGAGACCGGACACGTAGAGAGGCGATGACACGTGGATCGATTGATTGAATCGGGTTGTAGCTAATGTCAAGGGAGTCCCAATAGCAATCTAACGTAAATGTTTCGGGAGTAAGGGATTGAAAATGATTGAAGGACAAATATATAGATCCGTTTTCTTGCATTTTACAGGTAGTACAGTTTACAGATGTTAAATTATTGTTCAACAGATTCAGTGTTATAAAGTTAGAGGATTCCATGATGTCACTTGGTAACGATGTCAATTCACAAAAGGACATTTGCAAGTACTGAAGATGTTTGGGCCATGCAAATATTCCGTAACTTAGGCGAAGATGTTGATTAGCAGCAAGATCGAGTTCGATCAATTCTGTAAGGGGTTTGAATGCCGCATGTTCAATCCTACTTAGATTATTGAAAGAAAGCTCCAAACTAGTCAAATGTATGTATCGACTGAAGGAGTTATTCCACAAAGTCTGAATTAAGTTTCCAGATAAGTCAAGAGACATTGTATCCGGTGGTAGATCGCTGGGTACAAATGTGAGATGTCTGTTACTGCAGTCGACGCGTTTCTCAGCTGCGTACAGGGTACAGTTCTCAGTTTCATTTCTCATTTCATTTCGAGCTGTTTCAGGCGGTGTTAAAGCCAAATCATTGCGCTGAAAAGACGCTCTTGATGCTGTTTCGGAACGTCCATCAAGGCACATTACCACACTGATGCACACAGCGAAGAAGGTCATCGCGCGATTCAACATTTTTCAAACTTTTTCAAAGAAGCAAAATGATCTGTAAATATCTGGTCCCACGGCTACGGTTTAACAACCGACTAATGTCGCCAAGGTCGGGTGTGATAGATAGTTGATTGAACGTCAGTCAAGAATCCAGGCTATAGAGGTCACTGCTTAGAATTCCGACACAGTAATCCTGTCGTGGCTCCACATTTAACTTGCTGCTTTAATTTAAATATGTACAGCGTCTTCAAATTCGGAATGTGCACACGGCACCGCAATTCTTCAAATTCAAAATGTGCACACGCTACCGCAAGTCTTCAAATTCAGAAATGTGCACACGGTACCGCAAGTCTTCAAATTCGGAAATGTGCACACGGTACCGCAAGTCTTCAAATTCAGAAATGTGCACACGGTAGCGAGAGTCGATCTTTAGAATTACAGTGTCATACTGCTCCTGGGAGAATCACATGCAGTGACCACGCAGACCACGCATCTTTCTTCAAATTGTGCTGATTACAGTCGGCATTGGCTCCCTAGCTTTCCGTTTATTTCAAACGAGGCAAAATCTATAGGAAATGAGAGAAAATGAAAATGTACGCACTGGCATAAAGCATGCATGCATTTGATGAAGTACACGGACATACTGGCCCGAATTCTCATCAGTGGCGCAACTTGAGCCCGGCCTAAAAAGACAAAGACTACCGTTAACCAGTTAAACCATTTTGCACCTGCAGACCTATTGTCTTGTTGCTATTTGCCCCCTTTGAAATTCAGTCATAGTTTAACTGGTCACCAGTCACAATGTCCTGTCCTGGATGTTCCAGGACACAATGTGGTTGATGACCGACTATACTATGACTGAATTTTAAAGGGCCCATTGTCCTGATGAAAAAACAGAACCCAAGGGATTAACTAGATAATGAAAGGAAACAATTATAATATAAACGGTGGCAAATAGCAACAAGATAATAGGTTTGCAGGTGCAAAATGGTTTAACTGGTTACCGGTAGTCTTTGGAGCCACTGATGAGAATTCGGGCCATTATCTTTTCAGAAAAGTGTTACAGTTAACATAGGTGATAGCCGCGATAGCCTGTACACAGCAAAAATTATAGTACAAATGTATACGTATAGATATGTTTGGAATATTTTTTCCAAATTAACATTTTCATCAATTAATTTATATTAATATAACTTACCCGAATTATATAGCACCTAATGTGATTGATAATCATCTCTAGGCGCTTTATAACTATACTCTGGTCACATTGGATACAATGCAAACCAGCAAACATTGTGTGCACCATCTCCATTCCCTGGGGAGCATTCCTTCCAAGCGGCTCATTGTTCACATAAAGGCTTTCACCTCCTACCGGGTTCCCATTTATACACCTGGGTAGAGATCAGCAATATTGATTAATTGTCTTGCTGAAGGACAAACTTGATGGGCATACTCCGGGTTCGAACTAGGGATCTCCCGCTTGGAAAGCGAGCGCTCTACCAATCTTGCCACACTTATTACACACAATCAGCCCTCCATATTATAAATATTAGCCCTCGAAAATGTTATAAAACGTTCAGTCAGTGTGACCAAGGTTTAGACACAAATCATCTTACTGCTAAATGGACTTACCTTTATAAGTTAATGAACTTGCAATGTCGAAAAAAAACATATTGTGTTATCTATGTGTGTTAAAATCGGTACACCAGCACAGTATAGTGATCTGCTTCCTTATTTGTACAGTGACGTATAAGATAAGACAAGATAAAAATAGTTCCACTTACGATGGTTTTTATGAACGGAAATATATTTATTAGCATTTTAAATTGAACATTTGCAGGGTACATACAACGGGCCGTAAAACGTATTTTACTGGGATCTGCACTACTCAAGTGACGTTCGAAAGTTTGAAGGGGAAGTTCTCCCCAGTATTAATGTGGATTTAAGCGCTATATAAACCGAGTATATTATTGTTGTTATTATTGCAATATGTTTATATAGAAACTCAATAGAGAAAGTTTGAGTACAGTCAGTGTGACCAAGGTTTAGACACAAATCATCTTATTGCTAAATGGACTTCCGGGATGGACTTACCTTTATAAGTTAATGAACTTGCAATGTCGAAAAAAACATATTGCGTTATCTATGTGTGTTAAAATCGGTACACCAGCACAGTATAGTGATCTGCTTCCTTATTTGTACAGTGACGTATAAGATAAGAAAAGATAAAAATAGTTCCACTTACGATGGTTTTTATGAACGGAAATATATTTATTAGCATTTTAAATTAAACATTTGCAGGGTACATACAACGGGCCGTAAAACGTATTTTACTGGGATCTGCACTACTCAGTGACGTTCGAAAGTTTGAAGGGGAAGTTCTTCCCAGTATTAATGTGGATTTAAGCGCTATATAAACCGAGTATATTATTGTTGTTATTATTGCAATATGTTTATATAGAAACTCAATAGAGAAAGTTTGAGTACATTTGGAGTTTCCATTCTTTATGAGTTCGTCAAGACTAGTTTTGTTTTCCGCCCTCCATACAGATTGCAATTTGCCAAAATATGCGATGCTACAATCTTCCACTGACTTTTTTAAAAAGAGATTTACATATTTGTTCATGCTTCTTTGGTATCACTAGACAACTTGTTTTACCCAAAACGCATGCACAATCTACTCTTCTCTAAAATATCTGAATATTTAAAAAGGGGATTACGTATGCATTTTCATGAAAAGTAAAATTTTGTGAATTTTTTTCAATTTTGTAATAAGAGCTTAAAATCATAATACTTTGTTGGATTATAAAAATCTGTTCACATTTCGCTATTATGTGTCTAAAGTTGTCTTTCGTTTACCGAATTTCTTGTGGACACTTTTCCATTAAAGTTGACAAAATGTCATACGTCCGAGCTAGACGCTCTCATGCAATTTATTATCAAATGATGATCAGATGAGTCACTAAATAACATACAACATACATATATTTCCACACGCACACACGAATGCACACACACATACACACATTGGAATGGGGATATCCCTTAATCGGCCCTCCAAAACAAAATACAACAACATTATACACATATTTAAAAAAAAAACACTAACACACACCTACACGCAGACAAACATGCACATACGGCACCAACTTATTTTTCAGGATCGAAGCTTTTCTTTTTATAGAATAAAAGAGTCGCTTCGGATACCTTTGAATATTATACATACATGTACATGTATAAACCTCATTCGTGTCATCTAAGTTTATCAACTAAAATGGCTAATTTGCTAGTACTGTACATCATAATTCAATTTACACTGATTCAATACGTGTTAAACATTTATGTTCGGCGCATTGATCGTGTTTGATTGACTCAGGCGTACAGGTACATGTTGGTACTTGGTAGTTTAGTACTTCTCAATACTACATAGGAGTTTTAACTACGTGGGTCCGACAGAGTCACGGTGGTTAGCCCCTGTAAGGACATGTCCGAGAGAGTCACGATGGTTAGCCCCTGTAATGACATGTCCGAGAGGGTCACGGTGGTTAACCCCTGTGAGGACATGTCCGAGAGAGTCACGGTGGTTAGCCCCGGTAAGGACATGTCCGAGAGAGTCACGGTGGTAAGCCCCTGTAAGGACATGTCCTAGAAAGTCACGGTGGTTAGCCCCTGTGAGGACATGTCCGAGAGAGTCACGGTGGTTCGCCCCGGTAAGGACATGTCCGAGAGAGTCACGGTGGTTAGCCCCTGTAAGGACATGTCCTAGAAAGTCACGGTGGTTAGCCCCTGTGAGGACATGTCCGAGAGAGTCACGGTGGTTAGCCCCTGTAAGGACATGTCCGGGAGAGTCACGGTGGTTAGCCCCTGTAATGACATGTCCGAGAGGGTCACGGTGGTTAGCCCCGGTAAGGACATGTCCGAGAGAGTCACGGTGGTTAGCCCCTGTAAGGACATGTCCTAGAAAGTCACGGTGGTTAGCCCCTGTGAGGACATGTCCGAGAGAGTCACGGTGGTTAGCCCCTGTAAGGACATGTCCGGGAGAGTCACGGTGGTTAGCCCCGGTAAGGACATGTCCGAGAGAGTCACGGTGGTTAGCCCCTGTAAGGACATGTCCGAGAGAGTCACGGTGTTTAGCCTCTGTGAGGACATGTCCGAGAGAGTCACGGTGGTTAGCCTCTGTAAGGACATGCCCGAGAGAGTCACGGTGGTTAGCCCCTGTGAGGACATGTCCGAGAGAGTCACGGTGGTTAGCCCCTGTAAGGACATGTCCGAGAGAGTCACGGTGGTTAGCTCCTATAAGGACATGCCTGAGAGAGTCACGGTGTTTAGCCCCTGTAAGGACATGTCCGAGAGAGTCACGGTGGTTAGCCCCTGTAAGGACATGTCCGAGAGAGTCACGGTGGTTAGCCCCTGTAAGGACATGTCCGAGAGATTCGCGGTGTTTAGCTCCTGTAAGGACAGAAAACATTTGTTGTGTTTCAGGGGGCTGAGGTATGTTGCTCGAAAACCATCTATCCCGTTTTCACCTGACAAGCAAACAAAGAACAGAATAAGTTATAACCACAAAGCTGCTCGAAAATTATATACATTTAAGATGTTGCCCGAATATGACATGAGTTAGCCCGGATGTGCAAGATTGAGATATGATTTTACCCAAATATGAGATTATTTTGCCTAATTTGTTTAATGCTTTTCGGCGGAATATCGCCGTTTTAAAAAAACCCCGGGGCCATAGCCCCTCTAGTCCTTATCCGTTTCGTACGCCTTTGTGATTTGACATTATTGTCATATTGCATGTCATGCATTTGACGTCATTATTATATTTTGTAATCAGATTTATTAATATATATGTATTCTCTGTTTTTACCAGGGGTAACTCTGCCTCCTCAAGCCTTTGGCTTACCTAGATGTGACCCCTATACACTTTGTTTTATATTTTGTATATTCCTTTGTATTGTTTTTAATGGCAAATTTACCAATAAATGTGAAATTTGATTCAATAAAGCACAATGGACATAAACATTACACAGACATGTACATATTATTTATTATGTATCTATTATACACAACAGGTCTGTTTTTCCTTCTAATTACTCTGTTTGTATTAAATGAATTCCTTTTCACTGTCACGGGCCGCAGGAGCCCGGGTAGTGAGTCCAGCTCGTGATCGGCATTCTCCACGTGCAGGCACACACATAATCAATCAATACAAACAATCTACAAACAAACAAATGAGCAGTAAACAAATAACTCAAAATAAATATAAGCTCAGGCAGAGTATAAGATGAGCTGGTATATACGTGCTATAATTAAACAGATACAAACGAAATAATGTTACAATTCGCCCCATAAACATAATCTCTTTTAACACGTTCAATTAACAAAATAAACAGCCAGTAAGCATACTAATAATAAGCGTAAATTAAACGATCTTTCTTGTATTCCTGCATGTCATTTCAACAACAAATATTTGTCAAAATATGTACAGAGCATTTGGTTATGACACGTTGCACATGTATTGGATATAGTTTTCTAAACGAAAATGAGCAATTAAACTTTGGGCGTAACAATTCGCCGTGGATCAAAACTCAGACTTCCGAATTGCTTGGCCGATGCTCTAACCCACATGCCACAAAGACCCTCGCGTGCTTTTTTCATGTGGGTCTTTTGTACACAATATGTTATCCTTATTCCAATGTTTAACCTTCCAAGCAAAACAAGAGGAAGAAAAAGGGTCTTCACCTCTTTATTTCTCTTAAAAATATAGTATGTTTTTAATGATTTTTAATTGAATTTGAATTGAATATATTTATTTATACCAATTCGGCAAACTCATATAATTATGTACAATAGCTAATAATTTCACATCAATGTTTACATATTACTATAAAATAGCATATTATGCTAGTCAAACTAGCCGCCTTAAAGGGATAGTTGAGTTTTGGTAAAGAGAGTACAGTTTTGGTCAAACTGAATTTTAGTGAGCAAAACTTGCACCATTACATTACAAACTAATAGTTATAACCCCACCATGCTCGAAAGGAATAAAACATTACAAATGATTAAGTAAAATGCCTGTTATCATTCAAAAAGAGCCGTTATAACTCAAGAGGGCGCTCTCTGAACACTCATTGGTTTCAACCATTTTAAATAAAATATTGTGCATGTGATGTTATGTTTAAATAGTGATTAGATTATCAACTATTTAAAAACCACTTTTGTAAATTTTTGAAAAGAGGAAGCATTTAAAAAAAATTGTAACGGCTGGTTCAAAATTGTCGAATAATTGTGGGGCCCCACATTTATTACGAATGGTTATGTTTCTGGATATTTCAGCCATTTCTGAACTGATTTTGTTTATTCTGTCATTAAAATTGTATGCTCTTTCGAATTTGACACTCAGTTATTCATTATCTCACAAAAAATGATTTTGAGTAGTGCCCTCTATACCAAAACTCAACTATCCCTTGAAAGGTATAGTTGAGTTTTGGTAAGAGAGTACAGTATTGGTCAAACTGAATTTTAGTAACCAAAACCAGCACAACTACATTACAAATTAATAATTATAACTCCACCATGCTCGAAAGGAATTAAAAATTACAAAAGTAAAAAAGCCTGTTATCAATTAAACAAAAAGAGCCGTTAAAACTCAAGAGGGCGATCTCCAAAAACTCATTGGTTTTAACCATTAAAATGAAATATTGTGCATGTAATATTTTGTTGAAATAGTGGTTAGATGGAGAGATAATCAACAACTATTTAAAAACTTCGTTTGTAAATTTTTGAAAAGAGGATTTTTAACGGCTGGTTCAAAATGATCGAATAATTGTGGGGCCCCACAATCTTACAAATGGTTATGTTTACGGATATTTCAGCCATTTCTGAACCCATTTGGATCAATTCAAGTTTTTTCTGTCATTCAAACTGTATGCTCTTTCAAATTTGACACTCAGTTTTTCATTATCTCACAAAGAATTATTTTGTGTAGCGCCCTCTATATCAAAACTCAACTATCCCTTTAAGCAAGAGATCATTTGAACAACTAAAAGCAATCAAAATACATGTATACATAATATTACAACAACTTAATCAATCAAGACATATATACAGTAACGCCGACTCTTACATACGTTTTAAGAAGGACATGAATTAAATATGTATTAGATATTTCTTATGCAATTTACAA
This sequence comes from Echinarachnius parma, assembly GCA_037951105.1. NCBI lineage: Eukaryota > Metazoa > Echinodermata > Echinoidea > Clypeasteroida > Echinarachniidae > Echinarachnius > Echinarachnius parma. Next base: position 15,585 of record JBAMJV010002867.1, on the reverse strand, counting down.
TTTAGATATTTATTACACAATTTAGTCCGAAAATCATATGATTTTCCCGAATATGACAAATACGGTGCGTTTGTTGCATGCTTGAACACCTCCGGGAAGTTTCTGTAACTCCTACAGTAAGTTGTTATTTCAAACTAACCCTATGAACAGGAGTATCCTTTCATCATGCATTATGATAGACATGCATGCTATGTAAGAATCCATTATTGTCTACATATTTTACCACCAGTGACGTAGCGAGGAGTTTAGCAAGGGGGCCTCTAACCTGGGAGCACGTATAAGCCTGAGCCGCTAGGGACCTCCCTTAGGGCCTGTGGCGGGCTCCAGGGGACGCAGTCCCCCCCCCCCCCCCCCCCCCCCCCCCCTCCCCCCGGAAGCTTTTGGATTGTAGCTGTTTAAAAAGCCCCAAAATAAAAATTCCCGGCGAACAAGCAACAACAACAAAACAGTTCAAGAGGGGTGCTCGGGCACAGGAGCCTCCGCCCCCTCGCTGCGCCACTGTTTGCTACATAAAGAAAGGATTTGTATTCCTGCATGTCATTTCAGTAACAAATATTTGTCAAAATATGTACAGAGCATTTGGTTATGATACGTTGCACATGTATTTGATATAATTATCTAAAATGAAAATAAGCAATTAAACTTTGGGCGTACCAAATTCGCCGCGGATCAAAGCTCAGACTTCCGGATTGCTTGGCTGATGCTCTAACCCACATGCCACAAAGACCCTTGCGTGCTTTTCATGGGGGTCTGTTGTACACAATATCAAAGACACTACAAGGGGAAGACTGGACACTGCGCCGGTTTTGTACAGCGATCAATGAAACGCTGAATTTCGTACATGGGGAAGGGCGCCCCTAGCGTTGGGTAGGTTAACTTCTTGTTGTTCTCGCGCGCGCGTAGCCATTGAAAACACAATAGGGAACTGGTAGTGAAGTATCAAATTCCTTCTTATTTTTGCTTTTTTATCTCAAAATATACGTACACCAAATATTAAAAGGAGTTTGTTTCTAAGTTTGTCTGTTTACAGGTGAAAATTTCCAAGAAATATTTAATAGTTGACATGCAGAATCAACATTCACGTACAAGTTTCTTTGCTTGCTGTTAAAAAAGAACTCGTGTACATCATCAGGATTGTTGCTGTTACCTGTGTCATGGTTTGAAATCAAAATAGTAACATTTATTTGAATACCTCTTTTCTCTTTATATGAAGAATTGTTGTTAACAAGAGTGTCACATCCGAAACACAAGCATTTTGTTAAATGTCATATCTGAAATGCGATGCCTCAAAACATCCAAGTCAAGTTAAAGTCATGCAGGAAATCTGGTTCCTCTTTTCACTTTCTTCTCCAAATTCGCAGATTAAAACATAATGTTCACTTCTCATTTTTTATGCAAACAACTACAGGAAAAAAAGAAAAAAAAAAGGTATGCAGGATTTGAAAATTGTCATCTTTGTTGACAAATTTGCTAAAATAGCAGAAATATCCAAAAAAAAGTGTGCCTTATGTCTGCATATTTTTCAAGTTCATACTTCTAGTAATCTAAATCCTGATATCCACATGGACAGGAGTTAATTTCATTAATTTTTTTGTCCCTAGTTTGATTTATAACATTTCATTCACCATGGATACATAAATATGAAATATGAAATTGTATGTGAAAATGTTATAAATCAAACTAGGGACAAAAAATTAATGAAATTAACTCCTGTCCATGTGGATATCCGGATTTAGATTACTAGAAGTATGAACTTGAAATATATGCAGACATAAGGCACACTTGTTTTTTGATATTTCTGCTATTTTAGCAAATTTGTCAACAAAGATGAACATTTTCATATCCTGCATATCGTTTTTTTCTTTTTTTTTCTGTAGTTGTTTGCATAAAAAAATGAGAAGTGAACATTATGTTTTAATCTGCGAATTTGGAGAAGAAAGTGAAAAGAGGAACCAGATTTCCTGCATGACTTTAACTTGACTTGGATTTTTTGAGGCATCGCATTTCCGATATGACAGTTAACAAAATGCTTGTGTTTCGGATGTGAAACTCTTGTTAACAACAATTCTTCATATAAAGAGAAAAGAGGTATTCAAATAAATGTTACTATTTTGATTTCAAACCAGGACACAGGTAACAGCAACAATCCTGATGATGTACATGAGTTCTTTTTTAACAGCAAGCAAATAAACTTGTACGTGAATGTTGATTCTGCATGTCTACTATTAAATATTTCTTGGACATTTTCACCTGTAAACAGACAAACTTAGAAACAAACTCCTTTTAATATTTGGTGTACGTACATTTTGAGATAAAAAAGCAAAAATAAGAAGGAATTTGATACTTCACTACCAGTTCCCTATTGTGTTTTCAATGGCTATGCGCGAGAACAACAAGAAGTTAACCTACCCAACGCTAGGGGCGCCCTTCCCCATGTACGAAATTCAGCGTTACACAAAATCCCCGAAGTGTCCAGTCTTCCCCTTGTAGTGTCTTTGACAATATGTTATCCTTATTCCAATTTTTAACCTTCCAAGCAAAACAAATCGAAATAAACAGCTAGGGTCTTCACCACTTAGTCTAGCCTGAAAATATTTTTGATGCTTTTGAATTGAATTTGAATTGATTTATTTATACCAATTCGACAAACTCATGTAATTATGTACAATAGTAAACAATTAGTAAAAATGACTATAAAATAGGATACTATGCTAGTCAAACTAGATAATTTGAGCAACTAAAATAATTCAAAATACATGTATACATAATATTACAACAAATCAATCAATGAAGACTATGTGCAAACGCCGACTCTTTCATACGTTTTAAGAAGGACATAAATTAAATATGTATAATTGAGATATTTCTTATGCAATTTACAATTTAGATATTTATTTTACAATTTAGTCCGAAAATCACATGATTTGCCCGAATATGAAATAAACATATAATTTTGCCCGAATATCAGGAGCCTGTTCCAGAATATTGCCGTTTTCATGATTTTACTTGAAGGTGACATGAGCTTACACGACTTTGAGATGCCTTTTGTTCGCATTATTGCTGTTTACAAAACTCTCGGGATGGGGAGGGGCTGTCCCCCATTTGTCTTGTACGCCGAAAGATGAAACCCGTTACGATGGTCGTACAGTAGTCAGAAACTATATCAATCTTGACGAAATATCGAAATATATGAAATCAACTTCGGGATTAATAATAGGTTTTCTAAGAGTAGTGTTTAAATTACTCTCTTATCAATGCTAATGACAATGTTTGCTTTAAAACCATTACATTAAAGTAATAATATATATTTAGATACCAATCTTCGATTGTTCGGTCTTTCATGTGATTTACCAAAATCTGAAGACAATATTCACTGTTATTATTATATATTAATCTGAATATTGTGTTCACTGTATATTAACATACAGTTGCCAATATATATTTGCCTACATTATAACCTACATTATACATGCACATTGCCTACATTATAACCATTAGATGAAGAATATTACGATGAATATTCTTCAAAGTTGACAGTGTTTGTCATGCATTAATGGGCAAAGTACTCCTGTACTATAACGGCTTACTCAACTGGGATCCGACGATCAGTCCTTCGATTTACAGTTAAATATTTCTTAAGTTCTTTCCAGAAATAATTTTGCCCATCATCATCGTTAGTCCAGTGGAGATATGATCCGTGGTCGCTCAGAAAAAGCCTTACAAGAAATGGAAGCTCATCGTCTTCGACGTCCTCCAAGAAGACCAGGAGGACATTTTCTGTCTGGGCATCGTTCACGTGATTTAGAGCGATGCGAAACTTGGTCATAAACCATTGGTCGTTGACAGCTGCCGCGCTGACGAGGATCAGGGTCTTAAAGCTATTTTCCACCGCGTGGAGTACAGCATCAATAACATGCATGCCAAGGAAGAGGTCTTCATCTCCAAACACATTCCTATCCAGATGTGGACAGCTCTCTGCGACGAATGGTCGCAGTTGCCTTTGTACCCACCCCTCGCCTTCGTCAGTGAAGATGACATTTAGGTCAAAGTCAAAGTCCTCTGGATCGCGAGCATCCTGGATCTCTTTGTAGCCTAACAAGGCCAGTTTCAGAAGAAACAACTTGTACTTTAGACGCCAGCGGTTGTGGTACATCAGCAATAGAATGACCAATACTGCTAGTCCACACACAGTAATAGCAGCGTAAAGTGTAGCGTTTGTGTCACACAAGCCTTTCGGATCAAAGTTCATCAAGGGTTTCCCGCGAAACGGTTCCAACGTGGCCGACACGGGCGAGCAGATGGTTTCACTTTCACTTTGAATCTGCAGAGAACCGCGAAACCAATCAACTAACCAATGAAGCTGACAATCACAGACTAGAGAATTTCCCGATATATCGATCGACTGTAAAGACGACCAAACAGGGTCGAAGGTACTTTTGTTGAAGCCTGCAAAGTGATTATGTGACAGTGTTATGTTGATAATGAATGAATTGTGTTTGAAGAAATCTGGATCGAGACTGCTTAGTTCGTTATTATCACCATGGAATATTGATAGTTTTGGCAACTCATTTAACGAAGACGGGTGGAAATTCTGAATGTGGTTATTTTGTAGAAATAATGTCTGGAGTGATTTCAATCTCTTAAAAGCACCCGATTTGATGGATCTTATTCCACATGTACTTAGATCTAGTTTTTTCAAAGACCATAAATCCTGAAATACTCCGGACGGTAGCTCACTAAATGAATTCTCTCTCAGGTCGAGAGAGCGTAAGGAATACAGTCCTTGAAACAATGACACGTTCAAGATATCGTTCCGTAGGTCATGTGAATCGATGGATGAATCAGCTATGCTAAGCATCTCTAGAGAAGGAGTGTACTTGAAGGTTTCTCCCGGATTTAAGGTACCTATAGCGAAGATCGTACGTTCAAGTGTGAGGGATATTAGATTAGGCTTCTTGATCGACAAGACGAACATCGTCCCACTCCCTGCTAAGTTCAATGTGCGCAAGTTTTGAAGTCCTGCGAAAGAATCCAGATTCACACGATATAGATCTGAGTTTTGTTTCAAATCAAGTATAGCTAAATTGTTCAATCCATAAAATGCAAATGGTTGTATTTCTATCAATTTATTGCCAGATAAACTGAGCGTCGTCAGATTCACGTCCCAAGAATAGTTAGAAGGGTTTATTGAACTGATTGAATTGTAACCCAGATAGAGTTCGTTTAGGCCAGTCATGCCAGAGAAATACTCTGTCCTCAATGTCTTGATTCCGTAAATTCCATAGCATTCCAAGTATAAACGGGAAACCTTTGTCAACTTCCTAAATACGTGCGGATAAAATTGCGATCCATCGTCAAAGTTCAAGTGCAGCTCATTTAAGGGATGGTCCTCTAAGGCGTCAAAGAAATCCGATGGAATTCGGTCAGTACCACTGTTAATAGTTAGAACCTCTATTCTTGACCTGGCAACACCTTCCAGGAAATGAGTCCATGTCGTAGACGAAATGTAATTGTATCCTCCAAATAAAAGAGACCGGACACGTAGAGAGGCGATGACATCTGGATCGATTGATTGAATCGGATTGTCGCGTATGTCAAGGGAGTCACAGTGGCAATCCAACGTAAATGTTTCGGCAGTAAGGGATTGGATATGATTACCGGACAAATGTATAGATCCGTTTTCCTTTATTATACAGGCAGTAAACTTTACGGATGTTAGATTATTGTCATTCAGATATAGTCCGTTAAGGTTAGAGGATTCCACGATGCCACTTGGAATCGATGTAAATTCACAATAGGACACAACAGAGATTCCCTTGTGGTTTGTTGCGTGTTTTTTCTTCGAGAATCTCAGTGTAAATTACCATCTATCTTTCTTCAAATAGTGCTGTTCTAAAGCCCGTCTTGGGAGGCTACATGTATACCCTTTCCGCTTGTTTAAAACAGGGCAAAACCTATTGGAAATTAGAGAAAATATCATCATTTACACACTGGCATAATGAAAAGCGTGGATTTGATGATATCACAGATTCGTGAAAGAACGATTCCATTAAATAAAACCATTGTCTGGAAGCAACATCTTTTAGTACACGGACATATTCTTCTTTTTAGACAAATGTTATGTACTTATCTAGTAGATACACTTTGATTAACGTAATGAAGATATTCTCGTATAAAAATACATTATACGACAGCCTTCATGCTACAGCCCAAATTTTAATACAATATACGTTTGAAAATTGGATCCCAAATTAACAATATTTACGTCACTTAATTTTGTTAGCCCTCGAAAAAGGTTATACAATGTTCAGTCATTGTGACCAAAGTTTAAACACAAATTATCTTATTGCTAAATTGACTTACCTTGATAAGTTAACAAACTTGATCTTCGTAGACAGCTGGTTAAATTAGTTTCAATGTCTAAGAAACATATTGCGTTATCTCTGTATGTTAAAATCGGTACACCAGCACAGTACTTAATTATAGTGATCTGCTTCCTCATTAGTACAATGACGTATGAATACTTTTGTGCGTGTATGTGGGTGACAAGTAAACTATTGTTTAAAATAGTTTCACGGTCCGATGGTATTCAGGAACAGAAATATGTTAATTTACATTTTTTATGAAGAAACTTGACAAATGATAATTATATCACTCAATACTCTGCTGTGCCATCAGGCGCTTGAGGCGACAGGAGGAACCGATCTGACTTTGTCTGCTGCTGCATGGGAGGGGGTGAGGGGGCTGTGTTGAGGAATTGTTTTCTTCCAATAACGCAGTAATCCAATGTAACAAAACCCAATGTAATCCAATGTAACAAAACACATGTATACCTCCTCAGTATACAGCCGAATAAAACGATAAACACATGTAGATTGAGCACAAACTAAACATTTCAGTGCTATCCATTAATTCCCATGTGACAATCGAATTATTATATACTTCTAAAAACAACCTTATCCTTTCAACCTCAATTTCAATTAAGACGCCTATATCACATCTTGTGCTAACCAAATTGACTAAAATTTACTTTTCAACATCTTCTTTCGTCAATAAATAAAACAAAACAATTCTAGGTTGTACCCCAACCAATATTATAATAAAACCTAAATACTATGGCAAAATAAAACCCAATATTTATACAACCCTATCATTGCATGCCATCTTCCCTAAAATAAATATGTCCAAAGTACACAAAATATACCTAAAATAACTATAATTCACATTTCACTAAAATAAAATTACTACTTTCTGCAAACCACAACTAAATTATTTTTTTCTTTCTTACTCCAATTTCTCAACAACAAAAATTAACACTTTAACTAAATCAAGTAACCCATTTGAAATACCAAAATCACATATTATTTTTTTCTCATTATAACGAGGACCCTGGGATCATGACTATTAAGCAAATAATTACCGTTGGTGAAGGTGATGGTACATACTATCACTTCCGAGGCGATCTGGATGTAGCTATCTTTCCGAAGCGAAGCTGAGGAAAGATAGCGTATACATTCAGATCGCCGAGGAAGTGATAGTTTGCCATCGCCTGAAACCAAAAGGTGATAATTTGCTTTATATTCCACATCGGACTTTTAGATCTAGTAGTAGTAGTCTAACTATAGTCTAACTCTAAGTCACAATACACCTTCATAGTTACTAGGTTTGATCTACTTACCAACAATGTTATTCCAATTTCGGTAACAGGGTAACTCCATGACAATTCCATTATATTATAACAGTTCAAAAGTCAACGGTAACTCCTTGAAAATTCCAAAAGTTAAAACGCGAAATGTAAATTCCCAAAAAACAGTTCAAAAATTGTAATCAATGATGATGAAACAGTAAATAGTTCAAAAGTCAACGTTCTACACGCGCAAATGGCATGCAAACGGTGTACGATAAATAAAGTGCATGCATGCATGGAACACATACGCAACGTATACATTACATTTTGTAATTCGCGCCACACATCTCCCCGCTGTGTGGCTATTCAAATCCCGTACTAAATGCAGCAGACGGTACCGTACCCGGTACCGTACGGTATGGTCTGCTGCATAGTACGGAATTTGAATAGCCACACACTGCATTCCACAGTACAGTCAATTCAATGCAACCGCGGGGTGAAGATAGTACGTTACCAATTATCTAGTGAGTGCAACGCACTTTCACCCAACATATCCACACAGTGTAACGAAATTTTCTTCTCCCATCAATGATGGGCGAAACTATGTTTTATCACGTGATTAACTTTTGACCAATCGTAGAGCAAGATTCTTAGTATGTGGAATATAATACCTTATAGCCCCGTTGTAGCCATCGATATACACACTGGATATAGCACGCTGCACACTGCCGAATGCGCGATGTTGAAGCCACCTAAAAGTACACCCAATACAAAAGGCCCCATTCACTCGCGTAAATCGCTTCACTCGAGTGATATGGAACACCTTTTGTATTGAGAGTACTTTTCACACCGTCGCTGGCTTCACGAAGAGGGCGCTGTTGCTATATCCAGTATTTTTTTTTATATCGATGGTTGTAGCAGGTGTTGCGTATTAAAAGAGTCAGAAAATGTGCCTAAATGTGCCAATCTGATTGGCTCAAGTGCATGTGTTTTTCGGTCTCGTCATCAATCCCAACTTTGCGATTAATCACAACTCTTTATGCAACACCCCCGCGAAAGAGTTGCAACAAAACTTGCAATTGATTGTAAAGTTTCAATGTATGGCATGTTCGATCATGTGCCCGAATGTGCAAACCTAATTGGTTCAGATGTGTATATGTTCTGACTTGCAATTAATTGCAACTACTGTATACTGTACAATCAGTTGCAACTCTTTCCGCTGCAATGGGGCCTATACAAAACCAAATAATATAAAGAGCTTGGACCAGCAAATAGACCTTGTTGTTAGAGGGTTTTTGTTATAGCAGAGATGTTTTTTAATTTTATAATACGCTATAGTGAACAATAGCCCATAAGGCGAGATATAAATCAAACTCTAATATAGGCAAAAAGCACTATAAAAGACATCCATATAGGCCAATCAATGGTTCACAGCAGCTTAAGATTACAGAATGCCCTCAGATACTTGACGTTTTCTGCAAAAGGCCGTGCTTGTGTACACGTTTCTTGATATTTATAACCAGGCTCCACTGTATAACCTCTTGAAACCAATATTGTTATTAGAGAGTAACCCTCTTGAGTTTTAACAGCTGCTTTTTTAATGATAACATGTTTTTGACTTAGCCATTTGTAAGTTTTTCTGCAAAGCATCATTACTGTTAATAATAATTTTCAAGCTAAGACACTAACATTCTGCTTGACCAAAACTGTACTATCCCTTTAAGGTTTAAATCGGACTTCACATAATCTGTAACCTTAGAATGAAACACATTCATAAGCAAAATTGCAAATACTTGGGGCAAAAAAACATGAGGTCCCCTTTATAGTTGAAAATAGATTTTTAATCAAATTTTATGCTGTGTTTTCAAAATGATTGATTAATTTTACATAGTGACTTGCAGGTTGCCACGATTTAAAGTTCATCTTTGAACCTTTGTGCAAAGGTGCACTTTGCAAATGAGATTGACCCTACGTTAGTAGTCTTCTCTCTTTTGCAGTTACGTACATGTACCCGAAGGTTGCTCAAATCCTTCCATAGTAACATCAACAAAGTTCAAATTTTTCAAAGGTTCAAAAAGGACAAAGATTATTATGTACTACAAAATACACATTACAAAGAAGCCATTTTTACATATTATACAAAAATCAACAAAGTTGCAAAACAAGTACAAAAATTAACTACTGTAAGTGGGATTTTCTTTGTTTTTATTGGTTCAAAAAATAACATGCACAATGTTTTTAAACAAGCAAAAACAAAATACATATAGGCCTACGTCTCTTCATACAAAAAGGTAATTACAATGTCATATGTTTAAAATTCATAAAATGTAACTAATTTTTTTTTCCTTACATACAAAGTTACAGGCGGTATTTGCATTTTTTCTTGAATGAAAATAATTTGTTCATATATTACAAAAGCAAAATGCAAAAAAGAAAATGAGAAAAACAAGATTGCTGTATACAGTGAAACTTCTTTACAATGAGCTTGGTTATAACGAGGTGCATGATAAAACAAGAGAACTTCACAAGTTCACAAGTCCAGATTCCATGTAATTTACTATTTTCAAGCCCTGATACGAGATATCTCATAGAAAGAGGTGAATTCAATAGGTGCAAGGTGCTCGTTATAATGTGTTTTCACTGTATCTTTATGTATAATTCCTGTGTAATATTTTCACATGTATCTGGGTTACTCTTAGCTGAATTTCAAAGGAGTATGTGAGGTTTAACTAACCAGTGTGCCTGACTGGGATTAAAGGGATCCATCAACTTTATCGAATTCAACCAAAATCACTTGGAACTTTCACACTTCTTGTGTTCCTTGTTGTTTGGCTTATGGTTTATGGTATTAAGAGACCAAATGAAATGGGTTTTCATTGATTTTTCAACTGTCATCCTAAAGTATGGAGATATTTATGAATCAATTCAAAAAGCGTTCCGGAATGCTTTCCGATCGTAGCCAAACTCAATGAGCAATGGGTGATGTTAACTTTAATTTTTTGTCCAAGTAAACGGAGTTAAAAAAAATAAAATTTGTATCTCAAACTATCTCCGAGGCACACATCATTCAGAAGAGCCTTACAATGATATTGGTGTTTGATCGAATCCTCAAATGTAAAAACCTTATGAAGTTAAGGGATCACTTTAATCACTCAGAACATCGTCGAACTGCCTTCTTTGGAGCAGTTCAAGGTGGCTCTTGAAACAATTTAGTTCCCTTTACAGGAACTGTACCGCATAGAGCTGTATATAACAACTCTATGCTTTTCCCTCATCTAGATGCTGAACAGGCGTTGATGAGTATTACCATAGAACTAGAACTATTACCATAGAACTTTAAAGTTTCAGGAAGTGTTATTTCAAACCATATCCTATGAACAAGTATCCTGTTATCATGCATTGTGATAGACATGTATGCGATATAAGAATCCATTATTATTTACATATTTTACCATCAGTGGCGTAGCCAGGAATTTAGCAAGGGGGGCTCCAACCTGGGAATATGTACAAGCCTGAGCCGCTATGGTCCTCCCTTAGGGCCTTTGTCAAGGTCCCGGGGTACGCAGCGCCCCCAAAAGTTTTTGGATTGTAACTTTTCAAAGCCCAAAAATCAAAATTACTGGTTAGCAAGCAACAACCAAAAAAAAAAAAAAAAAAAAGCCCGGGGGTGCTCGGGCGCAGGAGCCCCCGCCCCTCGCTGCGCCACTGTTTGCCACATACAAAATATATTTGTACTCCTGAATGTCAATTCAATAAGAAATATTTGTCAAAATATGTATAGAGCATTTGGTTATAACACGTTCCACATGTATTGGATATACCTAATTTTTATCTAAAATGAAAATGAGCAATTCAAATTTGGGCGTAACATTTCGCCGCTGATCAAAGCTCAGACCTCCAGATGCTTGGTCAATGCTCTAACCCACATGCCACAAAGACCCTCGCGTGCTCTTTCTTTCATGGGGGTCTTATTTCACTTTATCTCGCCTAAACATAGAAGGCCTTTGTTTTTGATAATTTTTAAAAGAATTTGAATTTAATTTATTTATTTCTACCGATTCGACAACATCACTAATTATGTACAATATTCATCAATTTCTCATCAGTTGGTGACATGTGACTGTAATGCTCATCAAACAAGCCCTTAAAGATACTGTTGAGTAGCCTATTGGTATTTCCCGAAGTGCCCCCCAATAAGAACATACAATTTTAATGACAGAATAAACTTTATTTGATCAAAATCGGTATTTGTATTCAATAGATTCTTCACCGGCAATCACCGGGGGATATTTAGACTTTTTAGAAGGAAAAAATTTAAATGCTTAAAGACTACTTGGAAAAAAAATTTGAATAGGTTTTTAAAAAGTCGTTGATGATATCTCTATTGAATCATTATTTTAACAAAACATTAAATGCACAAATTTGTATGAAAAATGGCTAAAACCAGTGATTTTTTTAAATAGCGCCCTCCTGAGTCGTAACGGCTCTTTTTTTTAATGATAACAGGTGTTTTACTTAGTCGTTTGTTATTGTGTATACTTTTCGAGCATGGTGAAATTATAACTATTACTGTGTACCGTAATGGTGCAGGTTTTGGTTGCTAAAGTTAAGTTTGACCAATACTCAACTACCCCAATCAAAATACATGTATACATAATAATTATTAAAACAAATCAATCAATCAAGACTATATATACAATGAAATTAACGCCGACTCTTTCATACGTTTTAAGTAGGGCAATAACTAAACATATACTAGTATTCGATATTTCTTACACAATGTACAATTTAGATATTTCTTACACAAATTTTCCAAAAATCGCATGATTTGGCCGAATATGACACGAATGCGAGCAGACTCTTCCCGAAGATTGCCGTTTTCACGATTTTACTTGCATGTAACTTGAGCTTGAACGACTTTGAGACGCCTTTTGTCCGCATATTGCTGTTTAAAAAAATGTCAAGGGGAGGGGCTACAGCCCCTAGACCTCCCCCCCCCCCCCCCCCAACTAACCCTGAAATGACTCGTACGCCGAAAGATGAAACCCTTTACAATGATCGACGATAGTCAGAAGCTTTATAAATCTGACGAAAACCCGAAAGATATGAGATCAACTTCGGGAACATAAGTTTCCTAAGAGTAGTGTTCAAATTGCTCTCTAATGGCAATCTCTACTGTAAAACCATCTTCGATTGTTCGATCAGTCATGTGATTTACCATCAATTATTTTTGTTTTCAGTTCCAGACAAAAATCTGAGGATTGTGTTCACTGTTATATGTTAACATACAGTTGACAATATATTGACCATTATATGAAGTTATGACTCTTACTTAATGAGAATTATACGATGAGTCTTAATATTCTTCAAAGCTGACAGTGTTTACTTGCTTACTTAACAAAATATTGTTGGCACGGCTTACTCAACTGGGATCCGTCGATCGGTCCTTCGATTTACGGTCAAATATTTCTTCAGTTTTTTCCAGAAGTATTTTTGCCCTGCGTCATCGTTGGTCCAGTGGAGATATGACCCGTGGTCGCTCAGAAAAAGCCTTACAAGAAACGGAAGCTCATCGTCTTCGACGTCCTCTAAGAAGACCAGGAGGATATTTTCTGTCTGGGCATCGTTCACGTGATTGAGAGCGATGCGGAACTTGGTCATGAACCATTGGTCGTTGACAGCTGCCGCGCTGACGAGGATTATGGTCTTGAAGCTATTTTCAACCGCGTGGAGTACAGCATCAAGAACATGCATGCCAAGGAAGAGGTCTTCATCACCAAACACATTCCTAGCCAGATGTGAACAGCTCTCTGTGACGAAGGGTCGCAGTTGCCTTTGTACCCACTCCTCGCCTTCACCAGTGAAGATGACATTTAGGTCAAAGTCAAAGTCCTCTGGATCACGAGCATCCTGAATCTCTTTGTAGCCTACCAAGGCCAGTTTCAGAAGAAACAACTTGTACTTCAGACGCCAGCGGTTGTGGTACATCAGCACTAGAATGACCAATACTGCTAGTGCACACATAGTAATAGAAGCGTAGAGTGTAGCGTTTGGGTCACACAGGCCTTTCGGATCGAAGTTCATCAAGGGCTTCCCGCGAAACGGTTCCAACGTGGCCGACGCGGGGGTGCAGATGGTTTCACTTTCACTTTGAATCTGCAGAGAACCATGAAACCAATCAACTAACCAACGAATCTGACAATCACAGACTAGAGGATTTACCGATATATCGATCGACTGTAAAGACGACCAAACAGGGTCGAAGGTACTTTTGTTGAAGCCTGCAAAGTGATTATGTGACAGTGTTATGTTGGTAAGGAATGAATTGTTTTTAAAGAAATCTTGATCGAGACTGTCTAGTTCATTACTACCAGCGAGGAAGATTGACAGCTTTGGCAAGTCATTTAACAAAGCCGGGTGGAAATTCTGAATGTGGTTATTTTGTAGAAATAACGTCTGGAGTGATTTCAATCCCATAAAAGTGCCCAATTTGATGGAAATTATTTCACATGTACTCAGATCTAGTTCTTTCAAAGACCATAAATCCTGAAATACTTTTGAGGGTAGCTCATGAAATAAATTCATTCTAAGGTCAAGAGAGCGTACGGAATGTAGTCCTTGAAACAATGACACTTTCAAGATATCGTCCCATAGGGTACGAGACTCGATGGATACATCGGCTATGCTAAGCACCTCAAGAGAAGGAGTGTACTTGAAGGTTTCTCCTGGATATAAGCAACCTTGAAGTACCATACTTTCAAGTGTGAGGGATATCAGATTGGGCACCTTTATCGACAAGCAATAAGACAACTCATTCTCTGCTATGTTCAATGTGCGCAAGTTTTGAAGTCCTGCGAAAGAATCCAGATTCACACGCAGTAGTTCTGAGTTTTGTTTCAAATCAAGTATAGCTAACTTGTTCAATCCATGAAATGCAAATGGTTGTATTTCTGTCAATTTAGTGCCAGATAAACTAAGCGTCGTCAGGTTCACGTCCCAAGAGGAGTTGGAAGGGTTTATCGACCTGAATAGAGTTGAACCAATATAGAGTGCGTTTAGGCTAGCCATGCCAGAGAAATACTCTGGCCTCAATGTCTCGATTCCGTTTCCATTCAAGTATAAACGGGATACTTTTGTCAGCTTCCTAAATACGTGCGGATAAAGTTGCGATGTACCGTCCAAGGGCAAGACCAAGCTCAGCTCATTTAAGGGATGATCCTCTAAGGCGTCAAAGAAGTCCGATGGAATTTGGTCCATACCACCTAACCACAATTGTAGGGCCTCTATTCTTGACCTGGACACGCCTTCCAGGAAATGAGTCCATGTCGTAGACGAAATGTTATATCCTCCAAATGAAAGAAACCGGACACGTAGAGAGGCGATGACATCTGGATCGATTGATTGAATCGAATTGTCGAGTATGTTAAGGGAGTCACAGTGGCAATCCAACGTAAATGTATCTGGAGTAAGGGATTGGATATGATTTTCAGACAAACATATCAATCCGTTTTCTTGCATTTTACAGTCAGTAAAGTTAACGGATGTTAACTTGTTGTTATTCAGATATAGTGTGATAAGGTTAGAGGATTCCACGATGCCACTTGGAATCGATGTCAATCCACAAAAGGACATGTCCAAGTACTGAAGATGTTTGGACCATATGAATATGCCGTATTGTAATGTGCTTTTTAGATTTAGATTATGAGCAAGAGAAAGTGTGATCAATTGTGTGAGGGGTTTGAATACCGGATGTTCAATCCTACTCATATTATTGAAAGAAAGATCCAAGCTAGTCAAATGTATGTATCGACTGAAGGAGTTATTCCACAAAGTCTGAATTTGGTTATAGCTTAAGTCAACAGACATTGTATCCGGTGGTAGATCGGTTGGTACAAATGTGAGATGTCTGTTACTGCAGTCGGCGCGTTTCTCAGCTGTATACAGGATACAATATTTAG